>VSMD01046648.1:0-95114 GCA_008750895.1 Mirza zaza | reverse complement strand
GAGGGGAGGGGAGGGGAGGGGAGGAGAGGAGAGGAGAGGAGAGGAGAGGAGAGAAGAGAAGAGAAGAGAAGAGAAGAGAAGAGAAGAGAAGAGAAGAGAAGAGAAGAGAAGAGAAGAGAAGAGAAGAGAAGAGAAGAGGAGAAAGTGAAAGAGAGAGAGAGAGAGAGAACAATGCATGCCAAAGTGGCAAATGGTAGAGTACATAGTGGGAATCTAGATGTTTCAAAACTCAGTGGAAATAGGATAAAATGGTTTTATAGGGGAGCTGGAATTTTAATAGTATCATAAATTATAGATGGTGTTTAAAAAGGTAGACCAGAAAGTGGAGGCCAATCCAGTGTTATTAATGGAGGAATTGGAAAGTAATGGGTGGAAATTATTCTTAAAGACAGAGGTGTAACATAATTTTAGGATACATTTGATCATAGCGTAAAAGTGTTGCTTGAGCAAACAGTCTTAAAGCAGGTGATGAGATCCTTCTTTAATTTAGTAATCTAGAATAAATTCAAACTTGGATATTGACATGTACCAAAAAGAAATAAAGAAAAGTTTATGGGGTAATGGAGTTAGGTGAGTTATGTGTTGTGGGTAAATATAAATCTTTGATTTATCTAAATGAGCACATACATCATTTTTTTCTGGATATTTTTGCTTTATATTTCTTTTTTCAGTATAATTTCATAAATAATTCTCTTTTCTCCCATAAATGTCCTAGTTTAGAGATCTATCTATATATCTCTATCACCTAATTGTTCACCTACTTATAAGTGGCACTTATACAATTGATGAATACACAGACCTATTTTTAATGAGTAAGGCTTGACCATCTGTGGGTTATAATATTCTGGCTCTTACATTTGCTTGCATATTGATAACTATGATTATTCTATTTATTTTGTTTAATTGACACTGCACAATTGTGGAGTAAGAAGTTAGAAATATATAATTTTTGTATTTGGTTTCTTTTAAATTTTTGTATTTGGTTTCTTTTAAACCCTTTAAAATATTATAAGGGTTATGATCAGGGAGTCACATGGACGAGGTAAATAATCCCAGAAAATATTTTGGAAATACTTGACCCTAATGAATATGAAGAATTATTTGTCATGTCATTCTTACGTTTGAAACAGTTTTTTCTTCCACCTTAAAGTACAATTCTAAAGCACCATTCATAAGAAGTCTTATTACTCTCATTCCACTGGCTTCTAAGATTAGTCTCTTCTCTTATACACTGGAGGCATATTCCTTCTCACATAATTAAGATCATTGCTATAGAAATGTGTTCTCTCTCTTCTGAGCAATTTTAATTTTCACTCTCAACTGATCATCCCCATTAAGATATAAACATGTGATAATTTCTCTCATATTAAAAATAAACAAATATAACTCTTCCTTGAATTCACATCTCCTTCTAGCTAATTATCCATTGTGCTTTCCCTGAGAGAAAAAATAAATCCTCCCAATGGTTGTCAAATTATTGTATGTAACCTATCCATTTCCTTCTTAAACCCAATCAGAGTCTAAGTCATTACACTTTGAAGGTCATAGGTGACCACCACTTTGCTATATCCAACTGTAATGCTCAGTCATCTTTTATTTGACAAATATTTGAATGGGTCTGCCACTATATATTTATATGCCCTTCTAAACTGTGCCATGTTTATGAAGAATAAATACTGCCTTTTTTTTTGTCCTTTTCCACACTGTTATAAATAGGGTATATTGATAGTGGATATTTACAATATAGCCTTCAGGATGTAAAAGATTGAGATGAGATCATAGCAGACAAAAAAGAAGAATGGTTCATGGACACAATGCCAGTCATGACACCTTATATTGATTTACCTTGGGTGAAATTGTGGACCCATTTCTAGTTGTAAAATGAAGAGTTGCACTATGTTACCAACACTTATGTATATGAAAACAAATCTGTGCTTATTCAATCACACATTCCTTTCAAGAACTTTACTTATCAATGGATTATTGTGGACTAAATCATGTTCCCCCAGAATTCATATGTTGGAGTCCTAAACCCCAGTATCTCAGAATGCAACTGCATTTGGAGGTAGAACTTTGTTAAAGAGAAATTTTTATTTTAAAAACTCATTTTGTTTTTTGTTTTCCCATGCTACCTATTCAACACTGGAATCAACTTTTCTAAAATTTATACTAAATTTAAAGCAATTTTTTTGTTTTAGAACAATTTTTTACTCGCTTTATTTTTGTACTCTCTTTTCCTGATTCAAGAGTGTGGTATAGGAGGTTCGTGATGACTCATCATGCCATTTCTCTTTTACTTCCTAGAATATCATTTCAATGTTTAACAATTTGTATTCGAAATAATGCTTTGAGAAAGACCTTTAATACAATTTTATTTCAGTTGGTATTTTTTCTCAGTAAACATAATAACTTTATATTAAATTGATCAAATATAAGCCTCAAAATATAGTTTCTTTAATATCTTTACACACATGCACACACATACTGAACATGATTACCTATTATTGTGTTATTGCAATTTTAACACATATGATAAAAATTTGCCTCATGATATTACAAGGAAAAATGGAAGGGAGATTTTATTGAAATTTCCTATTCTGTAGTGAATACAGAATAAATTTTTTACTCACTATTATGTATGAAACACAATCTCTAATCTCACCATGTCAAGTGAAATCTTATGGCTCCAGGTTCAAACACTATAGGACAAGAGGTGTCTCATGTATGTGATGTGTTTCCTTCATTCCTTTATCCTTGTTATTTTGTGAATGCCCTAAATGTCTCAGCAGGTGTAGCAGAATAGCCTTATAGCACATACATTATGCTTCTTATTTGGGGAGTGAAAACTAACATGGTGACTGTATCAAAGGGAGTCAATCTTATGAATTTAAAATAGGTTTTAGAAAATGCAGTTAAATCAGGAAAGTTCATTTAGATGAAAATACAATTATGTAAAACAAAAACTTACATTCCACTTTCAAATATTGTACGGAAATAGAGAATATTAAAACTATACAACTTTATTACAACAAAATTTGACAGTCTTATCCTGGAATTTCCCTTCCCTTCTTTCCTTTCTATGGACATCAAGTTTTCTCCTAGAATTGCCTTAATTGTTTCTCTTGGATATGGCTGTTATTCAGAATCACCGCAATGAAAATGAGCCCAGTAATAAAAGCCATCAATCCCAAACTCCCACTCTTTCCTCATACCGCACTCTCCGCTCTGCATTCTTTCTTCCTTCTGTATCACAAGTGAGAACTAGGTCAGAAAGGGCAAAACTCTGCATAAAAGTAGAAAGGAGAAGAGCTTAAAGTACAGGACCAATATATTTTAATGAGAAAGAGGTGATGGTTGTGTGAAGGCTAGAAACACTCCTAATTGAGTAATGCTACTGAACATAATGTCATCTACCCTTTAATGAACACTGTGTGCTACACACACACTTTCCCAAAAACATTATATGACAACCTTATAAATTGTCCATTATGTCTATTTTAAAGATTAAGAAATTTTAAGAAATTGAGCCTCTTGAAGTGTCAGACCCAGATTATTCTTAATTCTCACTGCCTCTCCAAACTACAATCTTTCTGCTATGCCACATGTAACCTTTACCTGCTAATGAGTTTTGAATTTCACCCTAAAGTCAGAGGTAGATTTTAGTATTGTAATGATGTGATCAGATTTGTAGGTTTATATGAATAAAATACAGTCAAGTAGAAGAAATATAAAGACCTGGGGGAAGAATAAAATGATTATAGAAAGATTTATAATTCCTAAGAAGAAAGTAATCTTCCTAGATGTTGGGCTCAGCCAGAATATAGCTCATAAAAAGTATATCACCTAAGACATCACTTCACTGTCAACAGGCCACATTTAGAGGCACCAATGACCATTATTATAAATTATTGTATCAGTGCATATGATACAGCCCCGTATCTGAAAGAAGATGCTTTTTGGATATGACACCACCACCAAAGGGGGTGTTTTCAGGAGAGTTATTAATCCTGCTGATTAGCCATGGGATTTCTTGCTACCAAAATTATTCTGCTTTTTTCCTTTCAGAAATTTTTAGACATGATGTTTATATTTAAGTATGAAATTGTTCATCATCAACTCTGATAACATAAACATATGATTAAGAATTGCTTTGAAAATCTTAGCATGTATAATATTCTAATGTTCATGAAATTAATTGACTGTCAAGTTTTTATATTACTTAGAAAATTTTGAAATTTCATGTACTTCCTCCTTAATAGTTTTCTAATAATACAATATGCTTATAATAACACTTTCAAAATATAGAAGAGAACTTGAACTAGAAATGATAAATCTAAGAAAGAGAATTTTCAGTTTTGGGAAAGAATGTAGCAAAGTATTTTAATATCTTTAAAATACTAACACTTTCAGATAAGGCTGTTATTAAGAATGAGAATAAAGAATAAATTCACTTTCTCTTTTATGTTGAGAGAAGTAAATATATCAGTGACTTTGAGAATATGTGATTTTATATCAGTGACTTTGAGTAAATGTGTGTTTAGTGTGAAGTTCAGACCAAATCTCCTAACATTCTTAGAGGTTTAGGTATTCAGATTTCTTAATCCAGCATTCTACTGGCCAGAAATTAACAGATTCAGAATTTTTTGAAAAGTTTCACTCAACAGAGAATAAATACTAAGTATGAGAGCTTGCCCTAGGATATGAAAAGCCAGATTTTTCTATCCAAGTAAACCATATGAATGTTTTGTAAGACTATTATGTTTGTATTTGTAAACATCTCTTAAACTCTCTCCAAATTTATATGTAACAATTGATATTTTGATGAATACTTAAACTGTAAGTTAAATATAAGTTATGATATACTTTTATCTCATTTTCTATGTTGAAAACTGAAAAAAGAAAATAGTCTGCAAAGCATATTCATGCTTTAGAGATTTTCCAAATTTCACTATCCTAATGACATTTTTTTCTCTTTTGTTCTTCACCAATCCATGAATATCACATTGTGAAAATTCCTAGCCAAAGCTATACTCCTTCAAGAAGCCAAACTTTGTTATATTTCTCACCCCCAACATTTTCAATGTTGAATAACAATATGATAATCTTGTGATTATAACACAACATAAGCAATGTGGTGAATTTTTGTAGGAAAGGGATTTTATAATAGAGGACCTGAGTTTAAGTTTTAGTCTACATTTACTGAACTTGGAAAAATAGAAATTAAAGTATAAAATTTATTTCCAATATCCTTTATAATGAATGATGGTCACTCTGAATTGTGATGAACTATAAATAATCTAGGCCATGAGAATTTGTTAATTATAGAAGGATTAAAAATTTTAAAAGGCACCACTGCATTGATTTGGCATTGTGTAGTTACTTATTTTATATTTAAATTTTTTTCAAAAAAATTTGCAGTTCCTTTTACTGGTGCCAAAGACAAAACTAAGTTTATTACAACTTTTACAAAGGCTGTTTATTCATATACTTGCAACAAGGGAACTCATCTGCCATAACTTATATTTCAGCAGGGGTTCAAAGGAGTTAGAAAGGGGAGTGAGTTTCATAGAGTAAAAAGAGGAAAAAATGTACAGTCTCCATTAGGCAAGCATTCTATTAAGGTGGGATTTTTGGAAGCAGAAGACATTCTATCTGTCCTCTGCTATATCTGACAACCCTTGATTGGCTGAAAAACTGCAAGTGAACAGTTTGAGAACATTTCAATAGAGGAAAGCTTGCTCTAAGTTATGGGTGGAAAGTTTTCTGTGGGCAGCTGTTTTCTCAAACAAATGGTGGTCAGTGGAGTACTTTTTTTGCTGTCAAAATGCCATAGTCATAAAGGTCTTCCTGTAGGGTAGGTGTGGCTGCTATAGTGGGTAGTTTCTCACTGACAGCATCAAAATTTGTAGGAAGTCTCTTTAAACTTTATAATTTTAGTTGACAACTGTTAATTGTATGCTCACCATTGATCGCTTCCTAATCCTTAACATTTTCTGCTTTAGGTTTATATAGTATCAGAATACTCTTTCTATCTCTCTACAATGTCCTCTCTGTCTTTGTCAAAGGTTAATTTTTTAAATCTTACTCTTGATGTATAAACTTCCCCAAAGGTTAGGACTTGATTCTCTTTTCTCAGTGGACTTTCTTTCCTTCTTGACAGTCCATCAGTATTACATATCAGAAAAGAAATCTTGATTATATAATTGAATTAAGATGGGTTCTACTTATATCCAATCAACAAATGTGCAGTTGCACATACAGTAAATTGTTTGCAACCTCATGGTTAAGTGCCCTGGAGTGGTTCTACTGGATCTCTATAACCTCTTTTCTTGACTTTTTGTCACACAGAACCTGTGTGTGTGTGCACCATATTTAAAAATATTGTAATCTACATGCTGTTACATCATCTATCTCCCTATCTTTACTTAGTTTTACATTGTCTTTGTGTGGAATTTATAGTACAAGATGCACCTCATACCTCCTCTCAATTCTTGTCCAGTTACTATTTTCTGCAAGGTATGATCTTTTACCTCATTAAAAATAAAAGATAGTGGTTCATAGAAAATTTACTTGGGGGCAAGCTTTAGATATTTTGAGATACAGCATAAAGGGCATGCCTCTAGTTGTTTATGACAAACAAGAGAATTCCACTCAACGTGGTGCTGCATATATATGAATCAGGCAACAAACATTGCTTTCACAGCCATAGCTGAATTTAAGTTAGTGAAAAATCCTTTCATGATTTTATAATTTAGTAGTTATCAGATTTGTTGTTGTCATTGTTACTGTTTTATATTTTCCTGTAAACTTTAGATATTAGTGTGAAGATGACTAGCTTGCATTATAAAGATTGCAGTTTACTGAAATTAACTGAAAACTGTGGTCATGTATATAACACATTGTCAATATGTAGTAGATGTTTATTGCTTTATTCAGTCATGTGTTCATTCATGAGGTTAACCAGTCATTGACTCTGCCATAGGTAACCCTCCACTCTGAGTGAGTCAGACACCAGAACAATGTATGTCCACTTGCAAGGAAACACATAAGAACCCTAAGCTTGCAGCTGAATGTTGCACCTTCCCAGCACTCCCGTCCCTCTTTGGGGAGACAGATTCACAGTCAAATGCTCTCTCTGTATATCCACTGTGTAATTTCAGTTTCATTCTGGATGTTTTTGAACTTTCTGAACAGCTTTTGGCTATTTATGATAACATTTTTCAATGATAGTCTTTTCTTTTTTGAAATGTGCACTTTCTTTAAGCCTTGCCTAAAAGTGAGACAAGAAAGCATCACATTTTAATAGTCTAACTAAGAAAAAATAAATGTGGGAGAGAAATTAGAAAGAAAATGTTTAAATAGTATAGTTGAAATCCTAAGGTAGATCAAATATTGCAATCATGACAAATAAATATGAAAAGGAACACTTATAAATCAATTATAATCTCATGGCAATGAAAAGTACCATAATGAGAAAAAAAATAGTAGGGAATCATGGAGATAACACTGAAGAAATATTTCTAAGTTTAAAACAAAACAAAAAGTGACAAAATCGGTGGAGGAACATAAGAATATTTAAGGATTTGTTGATAAGTTTCAATTTTCCACTGATATGAATGCCTTTGAAAAGTTAATAAAAACAGAAAAGTGATTATCAAAAGATTTCTAAAAAAATTTCCAGAACCTATGTGTCCACTGCCGAAATAAAAAAAAAAAAAAAAAAATTTCCAGAACCTGCCATGTAAGTCAAGGAGATCTATCTAATGTCCAGAGAGACAACTGAATAAAGACCCATTTTCATGAATAAAGACTAAGGTTAAAGCTATTTAACAAAATACGGAAACACTGATGACAAAGAGAAATGACACAAATAGCAATAACAACTGTAGATACATATTACAAACATGGATATATACCTATACACACAATATATGCAAATGATTCATGCATTTATGTTTATATAATCAATCAGAAGCTAAGTCTCTTATGTAGGTTAACAGCAGATAATATTAATATAGTCTTAAATAATATAAATGCTAATATATTTTGACTAAAATTTCTGATATAACAAATTCATGATGATGAAATTAATGTTTAAGGAACATTACATTCTCAATCAACAAAACAGCTAATAAATATTTATAATAATTAAATAAAAACTAGAAATATAAGCATGTAAACATTAATTAGCAGCTATAAAAAGGGAAAAAATTAAATTACATATTGTAAGTGACCATATTTTCCTAACCACAAGCAAAATAATTATTTTTTTGTTGATTTTATGGGAACCATGTAGCTTTTCTTTCCCCTTCTTTTTTCAAGTAAGATAAAACTTTTAAATAGCTTGATTTTTCTTCTCATCATAAAGATAATCTTGGAGAGAAATTCTAATTTTCTTTATTTCATTAATTCATATGAAGCAGGACAAATAAATTAGACTGTTCAATAAATTTATTAGAGATTCATTCTGTTTTACCACAATTCTTTCTATGCTGATAAAGTCAGAATAATTTCTTCCAATTATTTTATAAGTGAATATTTGCTTTTAATTGACTACTAGGTTTCCATCATATTATTGAGGTAAGTTTAGAAAACTTCTTAGATATGTTAACCAATAGTACTAACTGTTTATATCAAAGGAATTAAAAATTGCACTGAAACCTGATACGAACTCTGCTGCTAGTAGCCATTTTAAATAGAAAGACCAATTTAAAATGATTTATGATTCTGATTCAGCATAAAAGTAATGAAGACTTTAGATATTTTGTTTATTTTCAACTTTTCCCATCCTGAAAAGAATAAGAGAGAGAATCTAAATAGGGGTATTAAAGTAGCTTACAACCTAATATTCTCTTTTGTATTTTGAGAAAATATGGGGATGGAAAAAAGGAAGAATGACAGTATGAATAACTACATGAGATGTGCACTGTGTGAACAGTGGAATATAATTAGTTTGAATTTTGGAGTAAGTCAAATATTCATGTGAGAATGATAAAGTCTTATAAAAATTTTAAAAAATTATAACTGACTAGTAAAATATTTATAATACAGTATTCTAATATGTTAAATTAAATACATGAATAGAATATGATTGCTAGATAGAGATGTCAAATTTAAATTAAAAACCGCATCAGAAAAATATAGAATATGTAATCTGCTTGTTTATTTGATATTAAAATATAGTTCTAATAATTCAATTAATAACATCCAAAATATGTAAATAATCATACCTCTAGAAGTTAAATTTAAATATATTGTAATGTTTCCCTAAGCTTTGGTGATTTCTGAAAATATTTGGAAAGGTATGGATAATCTAAAACGTGAGTTATATAATTTTCTAATATCAAATTTTATGAAATGAGGTAATGACTGTTTGATATGTAAGTTTGATAGAGAACTTAGACATTAATGTACATGAAATATCTCCTATAGAGCTAAGAATGTGTACTACAAAAGCACACTCCTAGAAATTTAGGTTAAATTGGTTTAACTATACATTAACTACACATAATTTTTTATTATAGATTATTTTTGCAGCAGTTTTAAGTTCACAGAAAAATTGCAAAAAAGGTACAGAAATTTTCCAGCACCTTTTTTTCCAAATGCATAGCACACCCTGCTATCAAAACCCTGCACCAGTATGGTACATTTGTTAAAACCAATGAACTGACAGTAACACATCATTATCACCCTAAATCCATAATTTACATTAGAGTTTACTCTTGTACATTCTATGAATTTTGACAAATACATATGGTATGTATCCATCATTACAATATCATACAAAATAGTGTCATTGCCCTAAAAGACTTCTGCACTCTGCCTATTCATTTTTCCCTCCCTTCTAACTCCTGGCAACTACCCATTCTTTTATCATCTCCAAAGTTTTGCCTTTTCCAGAATGTCATGTATTTGGAATTTTTACATTGGCTTCTCTCACTTAGTGATATGCATTTAACCTTCCTCCCTGTTTTTTATGGCTTGATAGCTCATGTCTTTTAAGTGCTGAATAATATTCCATTGTATGTATATATCACAATTTATCTATTGATATGAATTCCAATAAAAATTTCAATGATTCTAATCAAAACTCAAGCAAGTTATTCCCTGGGTATTGACAAACTGATTCTAAAGTTTATATGAAGAGGCAAATGACTGAGAATAGTCAACACAATATTGAACATGAAGAACAAAGTCAGAGGACTTAAATTACCAGAATTCAAGACTTATAAAACTGTGGTAATCAAGACAATATGGTGCTGTTGAAAGAATAAACAAGCATGTCAGTGGAATTGAATAGAAGCACAGACATAGACCCATACAAATAAACCATTCTTAATATTTACAATCATTGTCAGTCAGAAATATTTAGTCTTAATCTTGCTTTTTTAATGTTTTCATTATGTTATGTTCTTGTTTTATTTAGCATATTATGCTCTAAATCACCGGATAGCTATTTAATTTATTTTGCCTTTTATTTTTATCTGGATTTTAAGGATATAGATTTTGTTTTCTTTTCTCTTATAACTTTATTTACAAACTCATATCTCATTCTTAAAACTTTATTTATTTTTTTTGTTGTTGTTGTTTTTAGGAGACAGGATCCTGCTCTGTCATCCAGGCTAGTGTACAGTGGCATGATCTTAGCTCACTGTAGCCTTGAACTTCTGGGCTAAAGCAATCTTCTTCCTTAGCCTCCTCAGTAGCTGACATTACAGGTGTGAGCCACTATGCCCAGCACTTCTGGATTTATACTCTAGAGTAGTTTTTAGTAATAACTATTTTTTAAGAATTAAGGAAAAAATAGCATGCAACATTTCTCTCATCTATTAGAATTTTATAATTTTTATTATATCATTAAAATATTTTGAGTTAAAATTTACATAACAGAAAATTTTAGAGTATACTATTTCAGTGGCATGTAGTATATTTCCGATATCGTGAAACTAACCACATTCATCCAGTTCCAAATCATTTTAATTACACTAAAAGAAAACCACATTATTGATAAGTGGTCACTCCCTGTGCTCCCTCCCCCTGGCAATGGTAATCACCAATCTATTTTTTTGTGTCTATGAATATATCTATTCTGTATGTTTCATATAAATGGAATCATAAAATCTGTAATCTTTTGTGTCTAGCTTCTTTTACTTAGGATGTTTTTTGAGATTTGTTCATTTTGTATCTGTACTTCATTCCTTTTGATGGCTGAATAATATTCATTGCATGTATTAGCCACAATTTGTCTAGCCATTGTGTCTGATAGACACTTGGGTTGTTTCCACCTTTTGCTACTGTAAATAGTATTATGAACATACAAGTATTTGCTTGTGTACCTGTTTTCAATTATCTTGAGCATATAACTAGGAATGAAATTTCTTTTTGTATGGTAATTAGATGTTTAATTTATTGGAGAACTACCAAACAGTTTCATTTGCAGCTGCACTATTTTAAATTCCCATTGGCCATGTAGGAAGATCTCATTTCTCCTCATTCTTACGAACACTTCTTGTATTTCTTTTTTTTTAAATTAAAACCATCACCCTGAGTGTGAAGTAGGATCTCATTGTGATCATTATATAATTTTCATTGTTAATATTTCTAGTTTATTTTCTATTTAAATAAAGTTAATTTTTCAGTATTATTTTAATCTTTAATTTGATGTTCACAAATATATCAGTTTCTCTATTACCAGGTGGTTAATAATTTTTCTTTTCTTAGATTAGATTTAGTGAATTTAGTAGGTTTCCCTAGTAGTTCCTCATTAATTATTTTCTCTTTTTTGTTCAGTAATAGAAACAATATTTTCAGCTGAATTTTTTATGCTACTTTTTGTAGGTTTGTATAACCATGTAACTAACTTTTAGTCAATAGCAAGCAAAGCAAACAAGTTTTGTGTGGCATTTCCAGGAAATCTCTTTAAAATTAAGAATGAATTTCTATTTCTTGTTATTTGGGATAATTTATAGGAGACAAAACAGAAAAAATAACATGAAAATAAATATGTTTTAACATATCACAGGTATGCTGAAACAATAAGAGAACTTATAGGACAAAATTCTAACAAAGGACTGCTTATGTGTGTCAGCCCATATTTTGCAGTGTTTTCCATGTAGGCATTTGCCAGGCCCCCAAAAGATCTATTTCTTATACAGGTTCAGGAAGCAGCTCCTCCATGGTTCCTGTGAGCTTTTGTTTTTCTCCTAGGGAAGCTTAGAAGAAGAGATTAGTGGGATAAACTGAACCCCCTTTACTGTAGTTAGTCTCAGGGCTGCAACTTCATATCAATCCCCTCCTTCCTTTACTATCCATTCTAAATTCCTCCAAGTCTCAACTATCACGTCAACATTGCTTGGTAGCTTAGCTGGTGATGTGCCTCAAATCTTAATTCCTGAGAGGTCTAAAGACTCTTCTTACACCAAGGTGTCTGTAAATATCCCTTTAAAATTACACTATGGTAAGCAGGTACCAGAAGGTACCCAAGTAGATCCCTAGCATCCACATATTTCTATGTAAAAATAGCTCTATTCACTGGGATACTATTCATAGGATCAATTGTCATTGGTATTAGGAATAGGGTTTGTATAGACTCAGGATTATGTCTTCTCTCTCTCACCAAGACAATAATGGTACTGTTTTATAGCAGCAGACTGGAGCTTTTCCACTAATTCTCCAGTGTGGACTTTTATAGAAATGGCAACCAGAAACCATTTTGAACCCTCATGACAGAGGGGACTTTACATATGGCATGAACAGATTTGAGCAGTGGCAAGACTCAGCCTAAAATTTGATATTTGATATTTGGCCTAAAATCTCTAGGCTCACGACTACTGTGATTGCCAGGTTTTGGTGTTCTTGTTGTTTTGTTTGTTTTTGCAAGCTCAGACTTGCATTAACATTTGGTCTCTCAAGTGTGTACCACATGACTGTGCCATGCCACAGACTTGCTCTTAAGCTGTGGGAACTCACATGGCCTGTAAAAAATGGTCACTTAGAAGCGTGTGAGACTTGGCTCTCCTGGGGGGCAGCTTTCAACTAGTGGAAGACGGGGATTGGTGGATAAGTGTTCCAGCCTCCCATCCTTTGGGGACTATTTAAGAGGCATTTTGTGAGCTTATCAAAGATATCTGTGGAAATGAGCATCTTTCGTTCAGCAGATACTTTGATAAAATACTCACATTTATTTTCTTAACCATTTTTAAAGTCCCATTTTCCCATTGCCCTCACATTTACTTGTTGGCATTACCTCCCAAATAATTTTCCAGCACACACGTCTTGGCTTCAGTCTCTGCTTCTACGATAACTCAAGTGGAGTCAGGATATAAGTAATAAGTAGCATGATACAACATACATCAGTGATTCTAAAATTAACGTTTAGATGAGGTTGGTATAGTTTTAAAGTTATAGATGGATTTATGGCATAGATTGTGGAACTGTTTTCATAGACATATACTTATATCTAACCCCATCAAATTGTATAAATTAAATATATACAGCTTTTCCTATATCAATAATACCACAATAGTGCTTTAAATAGAAAAAATAAAAAATTAATTCAAATCCCAACATAAAAATAAATAGCATTTTAGATAATTTGATTGCAATTCTAGAGATCCTGATTTTGATTCAGTATGTCTTGAGAAAGATCCAAAAATATTAATTTTATTAAACATTCCAGGTAAGTTTGTACAAGAGATCTAAAGATTAGTTTTAAGAAATATTGTTTAGCCATTTGAGTCTATTCCTTACATTTGACATTTGTCAAAGGAGCATCAAAATAACACTCTGGTATACAATGTTTGAATTACAGCCTAATGCCATAGTTTTGGCAATCATACAACAAAACACACAATATTGGCTGTTTGCAATAAAGGGAATAATGCAATATTAACATTTATTGGATTTTTAAAATTCTAAATACTCTTAGATCTTCACAGATCCAAGTCTGCCAAGGCCTTCAATGGGAATATTTTTAGCTGTTATGGTGATCTCCACCAGAAACACAGTCCTAATTATCAAACAGAACAACTAATGGCTAAAGCCACCTATCATTTTAATAACACTAGCAATATTAAAAAAATGATAAATGTTTCCTTTTAAATTATGTTAAATAAATTCATTAATGAGTACGACAAATTCATGTTTGACATACTAATGTCAATTGATAGCACATTGTAGTTGAATATAACTTTCCAATTCAATTCAATTCAATGGTATTAATATATTTAAAAGGATATTTCAGTTCACCAAAAGTAACATAACTAGAGTGTGTCTCATTAATCAGACTTGACTTTTTATGAAAATAATATGTTTTTATTAACTTATTTTTTTCCTTCTGTTTGGAGAACCTTATATTACATGTGTTGATCTTTTTAACTTTTATTGTTAAAATTCCTCCATCAGAGAGTATGTAAGAATAATTCTAACATGTGGAGAAAATATCCACTATGTTTTGGTACGACACTTTAAATTGAAACAATTATTTTAATCATGTCCTGGGAAAAATAAGTTTATCACAATGAAATTAAGAAATTGCCTTTGTGAATTAGCCTCAAGAAAAATTTCATGTATTTTAATTTGACATAATCTTTTGAAAGAATATCAAAAAAAAAAAAAGAAAAATGATCCTAGATAAAAAAAAATACTATATAAAACATACTAAATTTGTATCAATTTAATCTTAAATGGAATGTTTAGGGTAATGATAGTCTTATTCTCTTCAAATATTTCCCCAACTCTCAAAAAATTGCATACATAAAATCATGCTAACTACATATTTTATAGGAATTAGAATGATTTTGTTGAAGTCGGCTAAGAAACTCATTTTCCTTATTACTCTCTGAAATTTAATCTAATCCAATAATAAATTATTTTAACATGGAGAAAAATATTCTTCTAATTAACGTCTTCAAATTGGAGGTGATTTTATTTTAAATAATAAAATATGTGTGATATATAATTAAATAAATGTTTTCAGATTCAATATGCACTTGTAATGGTCCATAAGTCAATTACTACTTGTTTGTTTCTCAATTTTCAGAATTACTTTGACTAGTAATTGTAGATGGCACTTATAAAAAGTATTGCTTCATAGCGAACACACACACACTGGTGTTTTCTTAAATATGTGATGTTCAATCTCAGGGTTTTGTGTGGAAGCCTCATATTTCACATTCAAGGCCTGATCTCTGAAGGACAGCAAAGAAACAAGAGTTCTTACATTGACTTTCTGTTGAATATATGTATGACCATGAAAAAGCCATTTAACCTTTTTCAACCTCAATTTTCCCTTTGTAAAATGAGGAACTAAAGCCAAATTGGTAGTCTCCAACCTTTCTTTACAAGGAGAAACTGTTAATTTATCCAGTTGAAGAAACGATTGATGGTGAAGCACATTCAGGAGGTCAGATGTTAAAAACTGAAAAGTTACCGTATGTTACATATGGGTGCATCACCACTTCTGATGGTGCTCCTTTGCCCATTAAAAGACAGAGAAAATATTGAAAGAAGGAATGTGGCATATACCCATAGATAAATCTATTGATTTAAATTTTGGATCTCTCTTTCTCAATCATAGGTTTTCTTGTTTGTTTTTGTCTTTTTTTTTTTAATTTCAAAATACTAATTATGGGGGTACAAGTGTTTTTGTTACATGGATACCTTGTATAGAGCTTAAGTCAGGGAATTTGGTGTGCCTGTAACCAAAATAGTGTTCATTATGCCCAATAGGGAAGTTTTTATCTGATACTTCCCCTCCTAGCCTTTCTTTTCTCAGCATCTCGTGTCCTTTATTTCATTCTATGCCTGTGGACCTATTGTTTAGCTTCTACTTACTAGTGAGAAAATATGGTGTTTGGTTTTCTATTCCTGAGCTACTTCACTTAGGATAATGGTCTCCAGTTCCTTCTATGTTGCTACAAATGATCTTATTTCATTCCTTTTTATGGCTGAGTAGTAATCCAATGTGTGTGTGTGTGTGTGTGTGTGTGTGTGTGTGTGATACACTGGATCAAATGGTAGGTCTACTTTTAGTTCTTTGAGAAATATCCATAGTTTTCCACAGAGGTTGTACTTATTTGTAGTCCCACCAACAGTGTATAAGTATTCCTTTCTCTCTGCACCTATGCCAGCAATTATTGTTTTTGCCTTTTTAATAATGGCCATTCAGATAGGAGTAAGATGGTATCTCATTGTAGTTTAATTTGCATTTCCCTGATGATTAGTGATAATTAACATTTTTTTTCTTGGCCATTTGTCTATTTTCTTTTGAAAAACTTCTGTTCATATATTTTGTCCACTTTGTGGTGCTTTCTTTCTTTTCTTGATGATTTATTTGAATTCTTTGTAGATTTTGGATATTAGTCTTTTGTCAGATATATAGATTGCAAATATTTTCTTCCATTCTGTAGGTTGTCTATTCACTCTGTTGATTTTTTTCCTTTGCTGTGAAGAAGCATTTTAATTTAATGAAGTCCCATTTATTTATCTTTGTTATTGCTATTTTGCCCTTTGTGTCTTAGTCATAAATTCTTTGCCTAGGCCAATGTCTAGAAGAGATTTTCCTATGTTTTATTCTAGAATTTTTATGGTTGCATGTCTTACAGTTAAGTCTTTTAACCATTTTGAATTAATGTTTGTATATGGGATAATATAGGGGGTCCTGTTTCATTCTTCTGCATGTGGCTATCCAATTTTCCCAAAACTATTTATTCAGTGGAGCTTCCTTTTCCCAGTGTATTTTGTTGTCTATTTTGTCAAAGACCAGTTGGTTGTAGCAGATGATTTTATTTCTGGGTTCTCTATTCTGTTTCATTGGTAGTAACTAAAACAGCATGGTACTGGTATAGAAGTCAATTATAGTTTTTAAATTTCTTTTTAGTAAAAATTTGTTCCTCATTGCAACATATTTCTTTTCTGTCCTCCTATAGTTTGACACTATAAAGCAGTATGTGTTCCCACATCTCTTCTGTTTACTTCTTTAGAGAAATGACAGTAGATATTGTCTGTCTACTCAAATCCAGTGAAAAAATATATTTATGTATTATATTCTAAGCACATATGGCACTATGTTGGGACTTTTGTGTAATATAAAGACATATAATAAGCAGTGCTGTTATTAAGAGGCATGGATTGTGTTTAGCTTGCTGATTCTGGGAGAATATTTCTTTCTTGGTTTTAATCACAAGCAAGTTCAGGAGAGATGGTAAGGAAACATGAAAGAAAGACACAATCCCTTTCAAACATTTTTCCTTATGGCTTAAAGAAACAAATACAAAGTTTAATATTTCCTAATTTATCAATAATACCTCAGTAGTAAGTTCATTTAATAGTTATCATCATATTAGTTTATTAAATAGGGAATGTTAAATTTCCATAAGTTTGACTATTGATATCTCTGACATTTCACTTTGATGCTTCTTGTTTTGTTTATTTCTTTCTTCTTGTGAAGGTACATCCTCATTCTTTCAAATGCACATTTTTGGCTTATGATTATCTTTCAAATTTTTTTAGAGCAATTTTTGTGAAACCATGAATAAGTCAAAAATTTGTTTGTGTGTTTTTTTAAATATGAGTTCTGTCATGGAACCCATGCAGCACAGATAGCTTGAAATATCAACAAAGTGTTTGGGAAGGATGTGACTAATAATCGCTTAGTATGTCAATGATTTGAGAAGCTTCAATCTGGTGATTTTACTCTTGAAATGAGCCATATGGGTGATCTGAGACCAAGGTGGGTAAAGATGAGCTGAAAACTGTGGTAAAAGTGAATCCATCTCAACCTATGTGTCACTTAGCAGCAAGGTTTGATGGTACTATTCCAACAATATTGGATCATTTGAAACAAATCTAAAAGGTAAAGAAGCTGAATAGATGGGTATCACATGGATTAAGTGAGCATCAGAAGAGAAATTGTCTTGAAGCTTGCCTTTCTTTGCTGTCATGACATAAAGGCGACCCATTTCTATACCGTGTTGTTATATGTGATGAAAAATGGATTCTTTTTGACAATGGCAAGTGTTCAGTACAATGGTTGGATAAAGAAGAAGTGCTGAAACACAGTTAAAAACCGAATATTCATCAAAAAAAGCTAATGGTGCCTGTTTGGTGGTCCAGCGCTGGTATTATCCACTACGGCTTCATAAAACCTGGTCAATCTATTATAGCAGATGTCTGCTGCACTGAATTGGATGACATGATGAGGATACTTGCAATTAAGCACCAAAGATTTGTCAATAAAGACAGACCAATCCTCTTGCAAGACCATGTTGCAAAAAACAATGCTGTTCAAATTATAGAAGCTGGACTTGTAAACCCTCTGTTATCCACCATATTCACCAGACCTTGCACCAACTAACTACCACTTCTTCCAGGCTTTGGACCACTTCTTGCAAGGAAAAATATTCAATTCTTGACAAGCTGTGGAAAATGCCTTTTGTGATTTCATTGCCACTTGCTCTCCAGGCTTCGTCACTGCTGGCATAAACTCACACCTGTAATCCTAGCATTCTGGGAGGCTGAGGCAGTAGGATCACTTGAGGTCAGGAGTTTGATAGCAGCCTGAGCAAGTGTGAGACCCTAGCTCTACTAAAAATTAAAAAAAATTAGCTGAGTGTGGTGGCGCATGACTGTAAGTCCCAGCTACTTGTGAGGCTGAGACAGGAGGATTACATGAGCCCAGGAGTTGGAAGTTGGTATGAGCTAGGCTGATGCCATGGCACTCTAGCCTGGAAAACAGAGTGAGACTCTGTCTCAAAAACAACAACAATAGCAACAACAGCACATAATAATAATAATAATAAAAATAATAAAATAACCCTGTCAGTGAGTGGCAAGTTACAAAGTAATAATAATAGAAATAAAGTATACAATAAATGTAATGTTCTTGAATCATCATGAAGCAACCCCCTTTCCCCCCATCCATGGAAAAATTGTCTTCCATGAAACTGGTCCCTGATACTAAAAAGTTTGGGGACCACTGACATAGAATGACTTGAGATGGAACTAAGTAAGTATGATGACATTTTTCTTTGTTTCTTTGTGAGGCCATAGACCTTGTGGTAGACAGCCTTTAAAATGATTCCAAATGATCCTTTACCTCTTGATATCCATGCCCTTATGTAACCCATCCACTTGAGTGTGGCCTAGATTTAGTAACCAGCTTCTAATTAATGTAATACAGCGTAAGCAATTGGATGTCACATTAATGATTAGTTTACAGTAAAAATGTGACTTCTGTCTTCTTGTCACTTCTCACTTTCTCTTTGATGATATCCTCCTTGTGGGGGAAGCAAAGTATCATACTGTGAGTAGTCCCATGGAGCAATCCATAGCACAAGGACCTGATATATCTGGGCAACAGCTAGTGAAACCTGAGGCTTGCTGACAGTCAAGTGAGTAAGTTAGAAGTAGGTCTTCTCAGGCTAATCAATAGCAATTGAGGATCTAGAGACTCTCAACATCCACGTGAGCTTGGGAATGGATTCCTTTCAGTCAAACCTTGAGATGTTGACAGCACCTGTTGGAAGATTGATAGAGCTAGAGGAACCAGCTAAGCTAGCTAGACCCAATTCCTGAAACATAGGAACTGCAAGGTTGTAAATCTTTGTTGTTTGGGGATATTTAGTTTGGGGATAATTTGTAATGTAGCAATAAATAGCTAAAACAGGCATGTTAGTAGATTACTGAATTCTGTATTGTCAGTGTTTTCTATAAATCCTATGTTTTCTATAAATCCTATGTCTGGACTTGGGGAAGAGTTTATTAGGCCTTACTATATCTCAGTGATATATTTTGAAGGCATATGGCATGTTTATAATTATCTTAATATATTTAATGTTTAAATATTATGTGTAAACATTTAATCAGTAGATATTAATAAAATGATCAATTTTAGCTTTCAGTGGTTTCCATATATGAATTATATACACAAAGGTATTAGAAGAGAAAGCATGAGGTAAAGAGAGAAAAAAGGTGTAAGATTGAAAACCTTGCTACTGACTTGTACCATGATTATGCAGTCATTTCATTTCTTAGCACTCAAGTGATCCTCCTGCCCCAGCCTCCTGAGTAGCTGGGACTACAGGCATGTGCCACCACAACCAGCTAATTTTTCTAGTTTTAGAAGAGATGTTTAATATGGAAATATTGCCACATGGAAAGGAGTAAATTCCCCTCATGGTAGACTATGACAGCTTGACTCTATCCTCTTCCCCTGCAGTCTGCTACTTGACATTCCTCTGTCCAGTTTTCTCATAACCCCTTAAGTATAACTTAATATTGCAACCTGAAATTGTAGAGAGACCTGCTCCACTTTTGTAAATGCTGCTAATCATTTTTAAGAGATTGATACATGTTTACAATTCTCTGCTGACTTATAATAGATTCAGTAAAAATTTTCCACTGCACCCCACATTTTATGACTCTTGTTTTTGTCTCACTCCTTCAGAGATCCTACTCCACTTAGATTTTGATACTTTCATATAATAAACTGGGCTTTCAAGGTCTGCCTGGTACACGTTCATCACCTTGAGTCATCAAATTTATTCAGTTATTTAATACAATTGTTTACCTAGAGGAATCAAATACCTTTAAGCTTGCAGAATTACCCTAGAGCCTAGTGAGAATAGAACTGAAAGCCCTAACATTTTATGATATTCTTTTAGACTTTCTGAAACACTTTTCTAAAGCTTTAACTCTATTTTATTAATTAAAATTAATTATGTCCATACCAAAAGGAATGACAAAATAGAATTTCATTGAGTTCCAGGCTCCAGGGGAAAGTATCTCAATTGAAAATTTAATCTGACATTTTCCCTAGCATATGTGTAACTTAAGAACCATTTCATGGCCTATTCAAAGTTAAGTAATCAAGATAAACATTACTGATTACAAATTCTCCCTTCTTCTGTCAGTGGGTCACCACTATGACATGTCCACCCTGCTATATAGCTTGATTTTCTGCCACATACTACTCGTACCTGTCATGTAATTATATATGGCAGTTTGCCACATAATTTGAAGATGACCAAAATAAATATGTTTTCTAATAGGTTCAGCATTTGACCTACCACTAAGCCATTTTTGGCACTTGAAACAATTGAGACTGCTGTAGACTTTATATAGAACAGGTTAATGTTTGTGATAACTATTCATTGTCAAAAAAGGTCCACTTTGTGCAAAAATCTTCCATTATAGATATTAAAGCCATGACCTACATTGCCAGGAGAGATAAGCTAAGATTAGGGCACTATGTCTATCTTGATACCTTTATGTTAGCTCACTTGTATCTAAAGCCCACATAAGTAAGAATGTCCCACTTTGGCTCCCTTAAAAGGGCTTTCAAACTGCTTCGTGATTTGATTTTGATTTTCCTTCCTTCAGACTACTGGATTCACTTTCAGCTTGTACAGCAATTGTTTTTCTTTCAAACAGATAAAGAATATCTCCCTGATTTTCTATATTTGATTAAAATAGATTGATGCCGTCAATTTTAGAATCAATACTTCTTCTGTACCTGCATTATAGGAATATAAAGACAATTATAAAGAATTAATATTTTTGATAGCTTATATTTTAGAAACTTTGGAGAACTGGATATGGGGGATAGAGGATTCTTCTCTACTGTAGTAGGAATGGTGTCTAACGTGTGCTATATTTGAAAAGAAAAGGTCTTTTCTCATCAATACAAACCATGTAAAATCAACTACATGATACTAACACTTTTAGACTATTCTCATTTTGCCACTTCTTTAACTTAACTTATTAATATTTCTCCAAAGGATCGTATTTAAATTGCCATTGGGCATATAATTCAAAAGTAACTGTAGTTCTTATTCTTGATTAGGTTCTCAGAATAGTATTTAAGCTTTTCTTTTCTATCTTTTCATTAAAAAAAAGAGAAAACCTAGACTAACTGCTTCTTTGAGTTCTGCTAAATGATTTGTTTCATTTGGGATTTGCAAATTATAAACCCCATTTGCTAGAGAACAATCTGATCATAGCTGTGCTGCTCTGCAGTTTAAATTAGAATTTTGGAAATCTGAGGATTTAAATTAATGCTCACACCCAAGGTAACAGAAAACCCTCCACTCAACACTCATAGAGAGAGTAATTATATATGAGAACCTGAAATTAGAAGCTGAAATTAGAGCTATATTCATTCAGCCCCAAAGAACTGCTATTTTTTAGACCTCATAATGAAATGATTCCAGGTAAGATAATATACATGTCAGAGCCATTCTGTGCCACATTTCTCAGCTCTTATTTTCTTTTCTTAAATATGTTGAATGCCTTTAACTCCTTTTTTTGGTAAAAAATGTTTTAAACTATTTATAGTAGTGTAATATTTGAAAAAAGACTTTCTCTCACATTTATGTAAAGAAATAAAAACTACCATGCTTAAATAAATCTCCTTTTGGTTTTATGTAGTATCTATAATGGCTAATACAAATAAGAAGTAATTGATGTATGAGATATTCATCACAGTGATAAGAAACTTATTTTTAATAGTGAATATTCTATGAAATGTTTTATAATTTGTGATAAATTATTTTATAATAATATGCAGAAAATATGTTTGAAAAAAACAACAATTACTAAGCTCTTTTTCGTACCAAGCATTGGGTTTAATACTTCACAACACTTGTCTCATTGTATCTGGAGAGCACATGCTATTAAGATTTTATACATATACATACATACATACACACACACATCCATACTCCAATTTTCCATAGATGTAGAATTGGATGATTTTCCCCAACTCACCAAGCTACATTTCCAGAGCTCAGGCTCTTGATGTCTAGAATATGATAATGTGTGTTGCTTTTAACTTAGAGTTATAAATATAATAAAATCAACTATGTTTCTAATATATTGAATTTATATTTTATGCAAAGTTAATTTTACATTAGAATGTACATATATAAGCAATAGTATATGTATAAAAATAAACTGAAGAAATTGAAAATGTTAGATTGATTGACCAAACAAAATTTAAATAGATCTATTAAAACCAGATACAGCAGGGTAACAATTGCTAAAAACTAGCCAAAAATGAAGAAATTTCTTGGTAACATCAGTAGTGATAACACCTATTAATGGTCTTTGGTCTTGATGAATCTATTTGTCTAGTTTGCCTTCAGTAATGCACCAGGTTGTCAAAGATTACAAGGTTAAAGATATGTGGTTAAAGATGTGGTGTGTCTATGAATCATATATATTTCATATATGTGTCAATGGAGTCAATGGGACCTATATGAAAGCTTCATTGAGCTCATATGTGAATTTTCATATGCTTTCTTGAATTAAAAAAGGTGGTTAGGTTATATAACTATTGTCCATCAAATTAGACAAATTAGACATTAGAGGTACTAATGTTGATTTTTCCCACTCAGAGACTTTAGACTACAGAATATTATAAAAACTTCCTTTTTTTTGATGAAGCTATTTATTTACATTTACCAGTAATTAATCATAGTATTTACCAGTTAATTAATTTAGAAATTAATTAATTTAATAATTAGTTTATCATTAATCAAATTATTTGCCAATACATTATTTTACCACTCTATTAACTTACCATTCTTGTAAGAAAGTATGAGGAAGTAGGACTACATGAATTTATGGCTTAGTTCCTTATCTCGACTCCCAGGCTAATGGGAAGAATATTCTATGGAAATCATACATATGTTTATCATTTATTTATAGTATTTTAATATTTAATTTATAATTACAGGCTATATTTTCTCCTCAACATATATAAATCATTTTTAAATAAACTCTCAATTAAAAGCATAAAACTTGTCTTCACACTATATTAATATGAGAATGTATATTGGTATGAATGTTCTGTAAGACAATTTGGTAATAAGTGTCAAAAGCCTTAAAAATGAGTAAATAATAGCACTTCAAAAATGTATTTGATGGAAACAATTATGTGAATAAGAATATCTATAAGAAATTCATTGCAACAGTGTATGTAAGAACAATAAATTGTAATTTCCCTAATCAATCAACAAGAGTTAATTTGAATAGATATAATACAATTGATGTATGGATTATTAATCATTGAATATCTAATAATATTAATAATATTGAATAATGGAGTTAAAAATATAAAATTATGTTAACAGTATATTAAATTAAAATTATATACTCACAGAGTGGCTCATGCCTGTAATCCTAACACTTTGGGAGGCAGAAGCAGGAGGATCACTAGAGGATGGGAATTTCAGGTTGCAGTGAGCTATGATGACATCATGCACTGTAGCCCAGGTGACAGAGCGAGACCCTGTCTCAAAAAATATACATATACTCACATACACATACTTATATTAATCACTGTAGTAGTATTTAATGGTAAAAGTTGACAATAAAATAATTAAATATAATATTGCATCCAACACTCCTTCATGATGAAACACCCAGAAGACAAAGAATGAAAAGAACTTCTTCAACATGATAAAAACCATTTATGGAGAACCCACAGCTAGTATTATTCTCAATGGTGAAAGAATGAAAAATTTACCCTAAGAAAGAAGGGGAAGATTCTACTTTCACCCCGGTTACTTAACATTGTATTAAAATTTCATGCCAGAGCAATTTAGAAAGAAAAAGAAGGGCATCCAAATTGGAAAGGAAGAATTGAAACTATCTCTTAGGAAACTAGAGAAAGAAGAGGGAATTAAATCTAAAGTGTAGAAGGAATAAAATAATAAACAATAGAAAATAATAAAATAAAGAATGACAATAAAATAATAAAAAAATTAAGGAAAGCAATACCGAAAAGTCAATGAAATCAAAAGTTAGTTCTTTGGATAAATCAGCAAAATTGAAAAAGCTTAGCTATGTTAACCAAGAAAAAATGAGAGAAGACTCAAATTATAGTAACAGAAATAAATGTGGGGGCATTATTACTGAGTTTATAGAAATAAAGAAAATTATAAAGGAATAATATGATAAATCATATGTTAAATATTCAAGAGATTAGATAATTTAGATGAAATGTACAAATACCTAAAAGATACAAATTATCAGAAGCAACTCAAAAAGAATTAGAATAAGTGAGAAGATTGAAGTACTACTCAGCATTACCCATGATGAAATGCCCAGGCCCATATGGCTTTGACATTGAATTCTACCATATATTCCAAGAATTATTAGCAATTCTTTGTAAACTATTTAAGAAATAGAAGAGAGTGGACCACTTCCCAACTAATTTTACAAGGCTAGTGTTACCCTGATACCAAATCAAAGATAGCACAAAAAATCTGCAGATCAATAAGTCATGTGAATATAGTTACAACAATCTTCCAAACATTTTTCCTATCTTGGTCATTTTCAAATCCAAATCCAAATGATTTCTAAGTGCTACCAAGGGAAAAAAAGAAAAAGAAGGTGAA
Source organism: Mirza zaza (assembly GCA_008750895.1). Taxonomy (NCBI): domain Eukaryota; kingdom Metazoa; phylum Chordata; class Mammalia; order Primates; family Cheirogaleidae; genus Mirza; species Mirza zaza. The sequence continues at coordinate 69,711 of VSMD01046648.1, read as the reverse complement.
GAAGGAAGAAGGGGAGAAGGAAAAGGTGAAAGAATCGGAAGAGGAGGAGAACGAAAAAACAAAACCAAAAAATACAGATTCCCCTGGCTTCTCTCCTCTGTGTCTTTTCTTTTTTTCCCACATTTTATAACACCACCATATATTTGTGTATTATTTTGATTTTTAACCACTTTAATGAAGTATAGTTGATACACATAAAATTCCACGTTTAATGTATACATTTTGATGAGTTTACACATATGTATACATCCCCGAAAACATCACAACAAAGATAATAGATATATCCATCATCTCTAAATGTTTCACTGTGCCTCTTTTCTGTGATAAAAATACTTAACATGAAGTTAACCCTTATAATAAAATTTTAAGTGCACAATACAATATTGTTTACTATAATCATTTTGTTGTACAGCAGATCTCTGGAACTTACGCATCTTATAATAACTAAAACATTATACTCATTGAACAATTCCCTTCTCCCTCTCCTTTCAGGCCCTGGCAACCACTCTCTATTAATAATTTCTACTTCATTTAGTTTGACTACTTTATGTACCTCACATACATGGAACAATGTAGTATTTTTTCTTGTGCAACTGTTTTATGTCCTCCAGGTTCATCCATTTTGTAAAAAATGTCAGGATTTTCTTTTTTAAGGCTGAATAATATTCCATTGTATGTATATACCACATTTTCTTTATCCATTCATCTGTGGATGAATGTTTGGATTGTTTCAATATCTTGGCTATTGTGAATAATGCTACAATAAATACAGGAAAACAGACATATCTTTGTGATCCTGATTTCAATTCTTTTGAATATGTACCCACAAGTATAATTTAATTTCTGGATTATATGATAGTACTATTTTTAATTTTTTCAGGAAATTTCATATTGTTTTCTGTAGTGGTTGAGCCATTCATTGTACTTTCCCACCTATTGGCCTTTTGTATGACTTTTGAAAAATGTTTATTTAAATTTTTACCTATTTTTTAATCTGTCTCCTTCCTTCCTTCCTTCCTTCCTTTTCTTTCTTTCTTTTTTTTTTTTTTTTTTTTTTTTTTTTTTTTTTTTTTTTTTTTTTTTTTTTTTTTTTTTTTTTTGCTACTGTGACTTTTCTTATTCTTTTTTTTTTTTTTTTTTGAGACAGAGTCTCACTTTGTTGCCCAGGCTAGAGTGAGTGCCGTGGCGTCCACCTAGCTCACAGCAACCTCAAACTCCTGGGCTCAAGCAATCCTCCTGCCTCAGTCTCCCGAGTAACTGGGACTACAGACATGTGCCACCATTTTTTTCTTTCTATATATATTAGTTGGCCAATTAATTTCTATTTTATAGTAGAGACGGGGTCTCACTCTTGCTCAGGCTGGTTTTGAACTCCTGACCTCAAGCGATCCGCGGCCTCGGCCTCCCAGAGTGCTAGGATTACAGGCGTGAGCCACCGCGCCCGGCCGACTTTTCTTATTCAAATGATGAAAACATGGGGAGGAAAGTTGAGTTTATAGATTCCAGTTTTGATTTGTCTGTTTTTATTTTTGTGTCTAACATTTTGGTTCTGGTTATTTTGGCTATTAGGTCAAAGCAAAAGGTAACGTTCTTATTTTAAATTCTTCATCGAGCAATTCATGGTGAAATATTTCTTTTTGTAGAGGTTGTTAGTGAATGAACACAAACTAGACTAGATTTCCACTTAAAAATATCTGAATGTATTTTTGAATATGATCATAAATTTATGACCTGGTTTAAATAGTTAAATATTTTTTCAGAGGCATATGTGTATAATCCCAAGTAAAGATCAATTACTGAAACCAACACTAATATTTAAAATGTTATGGAACTATAAGTCTACCTCTATTTTCCAGCCCTATTATCTGAATTTTTGAAACTTACAATACTGATATTTTAAGTTTACATCAATCATTTACGTAATGTTAAGCTAGAACTTATTGTTATCTGTCTTTGAATTTCACAGCAGCTTGGCCCCTAAACTGCCCTAATCATGGTAATATGGCAAATCAGTAATATGGCAATATTCAAGGCTAACCAAATAAATTTTTAATTTTTAATTTTTCCCTAATTGTTCAACCAGATGTGATTTGTCCACAATTTTTAATTATGACATTCATACCTTAACTTGAATTATGATTTTTATGCTTCTATAATTACACTGATATATTTCCCATTTAAAATATATTTGAGATGTATAAAAACATTACATTGAAAAATGCAGGAACACATAAAAATAGGAAAACAAATTACGAAAATAGTTCAAGCTTATAAAAGAAGCATATGAATTAAAATGCTACAGAAACTTTTTACAAAAAGTGCTGAAAAATTATTTTGAAATTTTCTGAAGACAGAATAATGGCCAATAAACATATGAAAAAGTCAAGCATATTTAAATAACTCTGTCAAAGGAATAAAAAAATTGAATAAAACAAAGGAACCTATAATTGTGGTACTGATTATAAATATAAAATTAAATATTCATACATTCACACAGATCTAATTACATATATGATATGTGAACATATGTATGATAAATGTTAATTTTCAACCTATGATCAAAACTAGAATTCTACATTTGCCACTTATTTTTAATCTGTAAGAGAAATATAAAAAAGGAGTAATAAAAATAACCTCCAAAATTTTATGTTTATATTTGAAAAGAAAAAAAGAAAAAGTCATAAGATATATGATCAATTTTTGCAAAATGCAAAAATTCAAAAGTATATCATTATTCAGAAGATCATCATTTTATTCATTCTTCATTTTAATAATATTTTTATAGCCTTTTTAGTTAATAGCAATAAAATTTGACCTTATCAGTTTAACCGTGGTACTCCATTAATTCACTTTCGTTACTACTCATTTTTTCTACCATTTCAGAGTGCAACTGCTAAAAATTCCTTTAAAAAATTGGGATTTTTATAATTTATAAAGTTCATTTCAAATACAACCAATGAATTTTTAATGTAACACTTCAAGATTGCTTCCATACTATCATGGCATCTTGTTAGATTAAGATGCTATCCCTTATCTCATTTTGTATCAAATGTACATACATTTGTGTTTTTTACACTGTAAACAGTTGTTATTACAAATATTCCATTTCAACTTGAAGATTAAATTTTATTTATAGATCTAAATAATCAGAATTATAACCACTGTGATGAGAAGTAATTCCCTCTGGGAAGTGTCACCATTTTATTTTTAATTAGGTAGTAGCTACTACCATGAAGTTATTGCAGGAGAGAGAAACTTGATCTCAGCGTAAAAGGCCAATAAAAAGAATTAGAAAGACAATTCTAAAAACATGATGGAATTTATTATTTATTTCTTAATTAAAACTAAATTTTAACATGATATATGAATGGCAATGTGTATTCTTTCTTACTGATAATTTTTTTTCATTATTTTTCAATAGTGAGAGCTTATAATCAAATGATTTGCTATTGAAGAAACATCTAACTGAATACATTTTAGAAAATATCATAGCCATGAACTTTTAAGTTTTAATCTGTTACTTCTAGACCCTAATTATTTTCATAATAATGGCTTCTAGAAACATTTAATCAATTTTTATTAAAAAATTCATTTGGAAAGAAACAAGATTTGAAGAAAATATAACTAATAAGTTAGGCTTTTTACCTTAACATTATCAATTATATTTTTCTTCCATATTACACTATCCACCAAAAAATAGTGAGCCACCCAGAGAACGAATGTTCAATAAAATGTTCAATTAACCAAAATCTTCCAATTATTTTCTGGTATTGCATTATCAACATAGTTTAAAATATTCACAACAAAATTGTCAGTACAAGATATTGTCAATTCAAATCACAATGGAATATTCTAATATATGTCTCAGTAATTAATATAGTAAACAAACAAAAATCATATATAATTACTATATATGGTACTATACATAACTATACATGCAACTATATATTATACATATAATTATGTAACTATTCGTATAGTTATATGCATACCAATATACATAATTATGTATATTGTTATATATATATTTTTAACTCTTTGATGAAAAATTTGCTGGAATGCAGGTCAACTTTGATCAAATTATTACCCTACTAGACCTCACAAATCTCATGTTTTATGAAATTTTCAGGGATTTATAATCACAAGGAAAATGACAAGCTGACCTATAACTTCTCAGTAAACCTTTTCCTTCCCTATTAAAGACAGAATGAGGGATAAAAAAAATCTAAACAAAGTTTTTATTCACCAATTAACACATTAACTACCATGTGAGTTGTATTTAACTCACTCTAGTTTTGAGCCTGGGGCCTTGTGAAGTATACGTAACTCACATGCCTCTTCACCTTGGGAGCCGTGAGAACTATTTTTCAAGCTGCACATAAAATAAAAAATAACAAATTTTTCATTAAATTAGAAAGGATCATTTTGTTTTCAAAGTTTTTATTCTATTTTCATAATAAAACACCGTGGCCCCAGGGAAAAAATTGTTTTTTTCTAATGTGGCAGTCAATGTGTTAAGAAATAACGGGATAACTGTGAGAAAGTTGTAAAATCTTTCAATCTTGACATATATTATAAAGAGTAGCTCTTTATATCCCTACCATGAGGAAAACTGGCAGAATTTTTAGTAGGGTTTGTAGACATTCCAGCACGAGAGAGACAGGGTGAGAGAGAGAGAAAGTTTGAAGTTAAATGTATCATAGGCCTCTGTATCCTTTGACCAAAGTTATTTCATACCTCCTTTATACTCATACAATTGTTGAGATGCTTTCACAGGACAGCTGACAACAGAAACTTGATATATATTTAACAAATACATTATTCCTTAATAATAGAGCATAGCAGTGCAGAAAAATTAAATACTCCTTGAATGAAAAGATAGAAAAAAACAATGAAAACTCTCTTGCTTTCTCAATAAATATTATCTTTCTTATTTGGCCATAAAATGGTAAAAGTTATAAAAAATCTTAATATTTTTAGTAAAGAAATAAATATGTTTACAATCCTCATCAGATCCTAATATTCAGATACTTAAATTCTTTTGTGCAATACCATTTAGTCAAAAATAAGGTAAAATCGTTGAACTATTAATAAAAGAGAGATTGTGCTCTGGGTCTAACAGTCCACTCTAGGAGTAAATAAGCTAAACACTAATAAGGCCTTGCTTCTCATGTAGAAAATTTGAGAGAAATGTAAATGTGATTTTTGCAGATGTGATTACATTAAGGATCTTGAGACAATAACATGATCCTAAATTATCCAAGGGGGCCCTAAATGTAATACAGAAGGCGAGGGAGAATTGGCTATAGCAGAAAAGACAATGTGGCCCTGGAAGCAGAGATTGGAACAATGTAGCCAGGAACCAAGGAAATGCCATAGTCCCCAGAAGTGGAAGTTGCAAGAAATATATTCTTTATTGGAGCACCCAGAAAGATCACAGCCTTAATGACTCTCTGATTTTAGATTCTTAAGATTCATTTTGGACTTCTGAACTTAAGAATTATAAGAGAATAAATTTATACTGTGTTAAATTATGACACTTAGTAGTTATTAAAAGAAAATTGTATTGAATACAACTAGGCTACAAAAATGAAATCTCATTGCAATAATTTTAAAAACATGAAAAATACTTTTAAAATCATATTTTTAAAGACATTAGAAAGGGTAGCAATGAAGACTAAATGAACTAAATCAGAGAAAGAGTCTCAGCAAGGTAAGTAGTTTGTCACTGACTTCATTCTTACTGAGTGAATTTCTCTAATTTCTGAAGTAAGCTAAAAATAGGATTTGAATTGGATAGAAAGAAGCTACTAGGAGGAGTAACATAAATGTGAAAAAAAATATTTGGAAACTTTAGGTACGTTGAATGCACATGAGTCATTTCTTTTTATAGTTCTCTTGTTCTACCAGAAGCAGCAAACAAAACTAGAAGAACTCTGATAGAAAGGTCCAAGGGTTCTCAAATTTTTTAATGAGGGGGGTAGTTCACTGTCCCTCAGACCCTTGGAGGGCCATTGAAGAGCGCAGCACATATTCCACACACGTACACTGTGGGCCCGGGATGAGTCCGCTGCTAAGCAGGACAGGCAGCGGTGCAAAATCACCCAGTGGGCCAGAATAATGTCCTCGGTGGGCCACATGTGGCCCGCAGGCCATAGTTTGAGGACCCCTGGAAACCCTCCTTTAATCCCAGAGGATTGTGAGTACTTCTCAGTGTTTTACTATTCAAAGCAAGTCTGTTGCAAATACTTAACTTGTCTCCTTCTTAATACATTTGCCAAATTTGGACTAGAAACTTAAGAGCAAAGCTCACAACTAATAATACAAATACTAAATAACCTTCAGTCTTTTGGACATGGAGACACAGAGATTCACTATGGTGTCTATCAAATGCCCATGGGAGGATGTCTACCTGGAGACATTGAAAAAAACAGAGATAATACATATCTAATTAAAATTATAATCAAACTTAATTTCCACTTAATATATAATTGGTTCAAGAAAGGACAAATATACTCCCAGGAAAAAATAATTTAAACTTTAGCATTAAAAGTTATTTTATATAGAAAGTCTAACACATACACAAAAATATTTAAAGCGTGAAGAAGTAATGCATGTAACCAATTATCAAGTGCAAATGAAACCAACAGAAATAAAGCTTAGATAATATAACATTGAAATTATCATACAATAACTATACAATCACTATTATAAGTATATAAAAGAAAAGGAAGAATAGATAGAAAATGTTTGAAAAGATGGAGAACTTTACAGAGAATTTAAATCTGTGAAAAACATCAAATTAGGTAGCCCAGAACTAAAATATACAGTATCTGAAATTCAAAAACCAAATTTATTGGATGGTTGTAACAGCAGAAGGGCAAAAGTGCAGAAAACAGGATTAATAAGTCTTAATACAGTTTAATAGAAAACATTCTATGTCAAAAACAGAGGGAAAAAATCAAGACATATGGACACACAAAGATATTCAATTGGATTTCCAAAGGAGGCAGAAAAAAGTAAGGCAGAAGCTATTCAAACATGTAATTACTAAGGATTTTAAAACTGAGATGAACTATGTTTGTTTATAAATTCAAGAAGCCCAACAAAGCTAAATGTCATAAGTACACAGTAAACCACTTCTAAATACATCTTAATCAAACTATTAAATATAATGGTAATGCAAAGTATTAAATGAGGCCAGAGGAAGACATATTGCCTTCAGAAAATCAATTTTAAGAATTATAAGAATGGCAGCTAATTTTTCAACTTGAAGGCTAAATGACTTTGTAATGTGATTTTTAATGGGCTGAAAGGAGAAAATAACTTTTATGTTATAATTATGTACCCAATTTATAGCACAAATCATTCTCAGACAAACAAACAACAACAAAAAGATGAAATTTGTCCCTAGGGATTGACCTTATAAGAAATAGTAGAGTCACTTTTTTTCAGGTTCTTGGAAAATAATTTCAGATTATAAACATAGAGTAGTGCAAGGTGTAATAGAGGTCATCTGAAGAAAGAACTCTGCCCACAAAAGAAATGAAAAACAGCTTATTTGAAAAATCCTAAAGAAACTCATTATATAAATAAAATTATGAAATAAACTTTTGGAAAATAAAATATCTGTAATAGCATTTGAACAGTTAATAAAAATAATTATGAATCAAAACAAAGACAATAGGTTTTTAGAAGCTATATTGCATTGCACTGGAATGCATTCGTTTTAAAATCATAACCACAATGTTCAATGTCTTTAATATTGGATGAGAACATTTAAAAACAGGTCATTTTATTGTATCATGTGTAATAAATAATGTGGATCTCTTGGATTCCACGTAAAACAGTTAACATTGCAACTTATGCTTAGATCTAACATTACAATTTATGTTTAGATTATATTTGAATTTGCTCACATACAGTGGGTTGTACTTTTTGATTCATTCTTTTTCATTACTCTTTTTGTATCAATTGATTTTGATTAAATTCTACTTTATTAAAGTATACCTTGATTTTATGGTATTAGTATTAACATGTCTATAGCATCGCCTTATGATTTTCTTGTCTCTTAGTTCCTCTAATAATCACATTAAAATACAAATAAAGCAAGGTACTTTAATAGTTAAATTTCTGTGCAATTCCACCATAAGAAAAATGGTATTGCAAAAATATAAACAGAGAAGTTATGTAATTTTATTAAGAAAAATATAGAACTCATAAAACAACATAATGAATATTATATCATGTTCTCAAATGCTGTGGTAAATTCCAAGTGATTGCAATTTTTATCTATGAAACAGCTGCCTCTGTGAATCATGTCAATTCTAATCCATATGAGATTATTCAATAAAAATCAGTTTTTTATAAAGTAAAATATAATATAATAGAATAAAAGCATGCACTTTTTGGTACATGCTTTTGCTCTAGAGGCAAGAAAAATAACACACATAATTTAGTAAAAAAATATAGAAATTATTGTATTATATAAATTGTGAACCACAATATTTCCTTTATAAGTGTTAGATACAATGAGGTATACTGGATTCTGTGAAATTTAACGTAATTCTTTTTACTTATAACAGGAAAGATTTTATTCTGACTTTTCAGAAGTCAATATTTGATTGTCACTTCTTTGTATTTTACTTTCTACAATAAACCATATGACATCAGACTCACTCATCTTTATAATTAATAGACAAATTTTCTGACACTACATTTAATGAATTACAATAATAGAGATATCTTACTTGTATAGGTGAGATTCCAGGGAAGGACAAATAATCTAGTGTAAAATGATAAAGGGAGCTCACAGAGATATACATCAGACAAGTCAAACGCTTCTTGGTTCGGGGAAGGCTCCTGCTAAAATTATTTAACACATAGTTTTAAAAGTTTTATAGGAAAATGTTTTTGCTCTGATTTATATAGAAACTGTGATTTAGTGATACATTATACATTGTTTGATTGATTTCTTTTAAAATTAGCAGTATATTAGGCTGAAAATGGAGAGCCAATAGAAGTGTTGACATAATTTATATAGGCTGCAAATGTTAAGTGTTTTATTCATTGTAGGAATAAATCTATCCCTTTGTTTAAAACTATCAATTAAGTTGATGGCTAAAATGCATTAAAATAGATGTATAGCATGCTATTCAAGACAAGCAAATGGCTCATCTATCACTACTAAGTAAATGATTGTAAGAAAAAAATGATATGGAAAAGATGGCACTTTAGCTTTCAATTTACATCAAATTAGAAGCAAAGTATATGGTTCACATATTGTAAACACTAAGCAATAAGCCCCTAAAGATGTTGCTAGAGTTCTCAAACAACATGCTTTCTTAACTAACTTTGCTATTTTATTTAGCAATTCTGTAGAATCTTAATTTATATAAACACATTTGAAGCAAAAATATGAAAAGGAAGCAACAAAATCCAATTTTAATAATATTTTCAGTTAAAGCAATATAGAAAGGACTGTGTATTTGTGTCCGGTAGAATTGCTCTTCTTTATTTTAAATGTTTACAACGTTGCTATCAACTGGTAGAAGATATGATAAAACAAACATTAAAATCTATAAATAATTTAATTGAAATGTGATTGTTATCACAATTTTGTAGAAGAAATTTAGATTCAGACCAAGTAACTATTAATCCTTAGTTAATAGATACTTTTCCAGTCAACGTTTCAACTCAAATCTGTATCATTCTAAAACACGTACACATTCCCAAATGTCCCAGTGTCTCACATAAAACCATCTTGGAGTTAAATTCATTGATAAGATTAGCTATTTAATTGAAGCCATCACAGAAAGAAAATATTTTTTGCACAAAATAAAATAAATTCTGAAAATAATGTTGTATTTTCCCCAAATTTATTAACTGTCACTTTAAATAAATGAAAATCATGGTGTTATTTAACTATAGAAAATCTTTTAGTTTACCTAAATGGTATCTGTTGATTCTCTTTTATGTTTTTAAATAAAAAGATTTGACCATAATACCATACAAGTTTCCTTCTTTATACTAAGGCTTGATTCTTCTTTCCAACTATATTACTGTGATTTTGGAAAGAATAAAATTAGCACTGGTGAGAAGACTTTTATTTCTGAATCTAGATTTCCATTTCCATTTCCCTTTCCTCTTGTTTTTTCTCCTCATTCGTCTCTTCAACTTTTTTCTTCATCTCATTCCTTTTTCAAACATCTTAAGAACAAAGAAGTATTTTAAAGAAGGAATATATAAAACTGTCACATTATTGGACTTGGAGATTTTTAATTCTGGCAGATTTTAATATAGACTTGTTTGAGATATGGTGTTACATTCATATTGAAATATTTAAAGATATGTTATTAATAGTCACCTTTAAAACTCCCACTTTCATGGGGAAGTTGTTTTGATGTGACTATTCATAAGAATACTTTTCTAGAGAACCAAAATATCACTTTCTGTAACTTCATCCATTGATAATGTGCATGTAGTTCTGTCAGCTGTATTGACATCAAATATGTGTTATATTGTATAACTGTTCAAAACCTTTGCTACTTCTCCTGAGGAAGGATTATACTGCCGTATCCTATCAATGTCAAGGCTGTCAGTATGATTTACTGTGACTGTCTTTGCACGAAGATCGTATTTCCATCCCTGTCCAATTATCTCAGACTTAGTTTGGGATTTGTGGTGATCTACCCAGAAAGAAATTATACATCTCTGAATTTTGAAATCAGGAGAGGTCATATAAATCATCAGAAAAATGTTTTTTCTCCTAACTGTATACAATTTATTTATATATTTTAAATCCATTCATTATTTATTTAAATTGACAGATAAAATTGTATGTTATTTATCATGTACAACATGATGTTTTGAAGTATATATACATGTGGAATGGGTAAATCTAGCTAATTAACAGATGCATTATCTTACATAGTTATCACTTTTATAGTGAGAATGCTTCACATTCAATTTCTTAGCATTTTTTAAGAATACCATATATTGTTATTAACAAAGTCACCATGCTGTACTGTAATTTTCACTAATTAGGCTTACTTCTATACTTTAAAAACATCTACTCCATCAACAATTCCATTAATATAACATATTAGTCTCTTTTATGGGGGAGGAGTGTCCTAAAATATAGACAAAAAGACTTTTATGATTTTCATATCACTGCTTTGGTTTTACTCCCATTTCTATGCCTGTGTCTTCTGATTTATAAGATTTTTTTTCTTCTCTTGCCTTTTTCATACCTGTAGATGTTCCAAAGAGTCAATTCCTAGTTACCCCTCCCTATAGTCTAAATGCTTAGCTAACCTCATGCTTAGGGTTTTCAGCTACATCTTTGTCACGATAATTTTTAATTTCTCAAAGTCATGAACTATATTCTCATATTCTCCACAATCATTTGGATATTTCCTTTCAGTTGTTCAAAAGACAACTTAAATCAGAAATATTTAATGTATATATTTTAATATCATCTTATGTCATAATTTTCCCTACCAATTAAATTATAAGTCTAGGAAGTGTCTCAATAGTCACTTTTCCTCCCTCAGGGTATACATTCAGTCAATTGCAAGTTAATTTTTTGCTCAAAATTTTTCAAGGATTTTAACTCTCTAAAGTATAAAACTATCCTTTGTTTAGTATGACATACAAACCATACAAATCTCTTATGACTTAAACTACCATTATAATATCCTTTGTCTCTCACACAAGCACACTCTGGCCATAAAAAATAAAAATCACTGTACATGTTCTTTGGTTGAGAAAATCTGTTTTAATTTCTGCTGCATTCTATTACTTGAGCTTCCAGACTAAGTAAGAGCTGGAGTCTAATACCAGAAACCAAGTTTTAAAGTCAGGTACTTCTATTTGTTGACATGCTACTTCAAGGTAGCTACACATGTTTTTCTAATTCTAAGTACTTTCCAGACATATTCTCTACCACTGTACACTGTTTGAGACCATATTTCACCCCAGGAAATCTCAGTGCTAATATTTGCCTGAAGTACAGGTGAGCTTGCTTAGCGTGAAAGTTATTGATTCTGATCTGTGTAGTCGATCTTTGTGTTTCTGGCTGGATGGTACTGCTTTGCCTCACCTCAACTCACTTTTCTTCCTTTTTCCACAAAACAGTGCTGATTTTTCCTGTTTTCTACCTCTCACCTCAACCTTTACCCCATTTGCTGAATTTCTAATATTTAATATAATTGTATAGTCAGCCTACCATAATTTTAAGCAAATGTAGTGTATGAAATTCAGTGTATTTTATTAAATATATCAAAATGTTTTTGTTTCCTATAATCATAATTGAGTAATATTGTATAATTTAAATTACATTTCAAACATGTCATTTTTGCATATATACAAATGTGTGTCTATATACATTATATTCCTTTGCTTAAATATGCCCTATATTTTACAAATAATATGATAAAGAGGTATAGGAAAATCACATGAAAATGTGCAAACAAATTAGATTTTTTTTCTTACTCAGTGCAACCATTCAGAGCCCTTATAGTGGATCTTTTTCAACCCATTCTACTAAGTGAAGTATCTCAAGAATGGAAAAACAAGCACTACATGTACTCACCAGCAAATGGATCAACTCCTAAGTGAACATATAGGAATAACATTTATCAGGTGTCAGGCAGGTGGAAGGGGGGAGGAAGGGATGGGAATATACAAACACAATGAGTGAGATATGCAACATTTGGGGGATGGTCTCGCTTGAAGCTCTGACTTAAGGGGGGGTTTGGGCATGGGCAATATACGTAACCTTAACATTTGTACCCCCATAATATGCTGAAATAAAAAAAATTAAAAAAGGCATTTTGTAAGTGGTTAGGGATGAAAATGCCAAGATAAGCTCAGTTCCTCCATATACAATATATATTCTGTGTTTGGTAGGCAAAGTCATTTTTTATTTAGCATTGTCTGAGTGTTTATGAATCCATTTAGTTTTTAATAATTTTGTTCAACATGAGCTACCCATTTTTGATTTTTACATCTTGGTAATTCTGCATGCCACTATTCTTGGCAAGCAGTTTATCACAGTGTCAGATTGCTGAAGTCATAATTCAATATGTATTTTAAGTGCTTATAGTTTCTCTCTTTGTAGTTATTCTCATTCACCTCTTGAATAGAATGTCTTATAGACATGCTTTGAGGACTTTATTTGTATTTATTCCCCATAAATCTTCAGCTTATCAGGCTAGTGATCTAATAAGTATTTTTATGTTGCCTGCGGACTGGCTGCCTTCCAGTACTTCATTGTTAGCAATTCCGTTTAGTCTTTTCACGTTATTTGTTTAATAGCTTAATTTTTAAAGGCCTATTGAACATTCCTGTTTATGATGTTTCTCTTAATCAAATCATCACATGGGTATAAAAAGATGTTTTGAAAGGTCATAAACAAAAGCACGACAATAAGTAAAAAAGTGTGTTATGTAAACAAAGTTATATTTCTGAGGAAATAAGTTTGGTAATAGGTACACAAATAAAGGATATATATAAAACTGAATTCTGTTACCTGAGAAAATGCTCTCTGGATTCCCTGACACACACTTAAATTCTCTTCGTTTAAAATGATATTTTATTTTTGCTCTTATTTCTGTTTATGGTCTTTTACTCAGTTTTCAGAGACTGAATATTGTGAATTTCTGTCATTTTTATGCCCTAGAACCTGTTTATATTGAAATAAAACAGTTGAGTCAAGTGCTGTGAAATAATTTATTGGGAATAATCTTATTCGACACATGAGAAATTTTCTTCTTCACAGTCTATTCAACGTTTTTACTCTATATATTTTTACTCTTAGATAGTAACAGCAATAAATAGCTAACTATTGAGCATAATATTCCAACTAGTATTTTATTTAAATCTAAAGATGTATATTCTTATGGTTGTTTTCTATTTATTCTCTGTTTTATGTCCTTTTCTTAACTTTTTCTAAGTTATTCAAATAGTTACATTAAAAACAATATTGCTATTTATCAGTTGATAAGTTCATCTTCGGTTCATAAAAACTGGGTGGTTAGAGTTCAATATTCTGTGAAGTGCAGGCAATATTACACCCACAGTACTGGGATGAACAAGTATAAAATTAAAGCCTTGCATAAGTTCTTGAAGTATAAAAAGATTTAGAAACAAGAGACTCAAATGATAATTATCAGAACACAAAACACTTCATTAATTATATTGAAACAAAATTAAAAAATGATGAAATCTGGAAAATTATGATGAGGAAAGGAGGAGGAAAAGGTCTGCTTTTGTCTTCCTAGCTTAAGTACATATTATAGAAGAAAATGTACAAACCTGGGAAATGGTTTAATTCCTTATTGTAATCACATGACATTTATGATCCTGTTGCAATATGAATGTTGATAATTAAATCTTTGTGGTTTTTAAAAAACATAAAAATATAGTTTTATTATTAGTTTCCTTTTTTCTCTTTCATAGATAATGAAATTAGCAACAGTTGACCTTCCTTAAAAACTTGAATTTTTATTCATGTGTGAGCTGCAAATATCCCTATAGAATAAACACTATCAACAACCATAAAGTTTGTGATTAGAATTAATGGTAAATAACATTATTGATTAATCAAATTTCTGAATGCTATGATATAAAAGTTATGTCAAAATATTGTTTCTACAATTCCACCAACATATTTTATCAACTAGAAAAATTTATATAAGCAATGTTGATACTTCACTTAGGATAATGGTCTCCAGTTCCAACCAAGTTGTTGCAAAAGGCTTTAATTGGTGCTTCTTCATGGTATGAGTAGTATTCCCTAGTATACATAAACCACATTTTGTTAATTCACTCATGAATTGATGGGCACTTGGGTTGATTCCACATCTTCGTAATTGTGAATTGTGTTGCAATAGACATTTGAGTGCAGGTGTCTTTTTGATAAAATGATTTCTTTTCCTTTGGATACCCAGTAGTGGATTGCAACAAGTGTTTTTCAGTTTTCATGTCATTTGACTTCTTAGTCACATTTTAACTTCTTAAAAAGCTTTCTTCCTTTGGTTTCTGAACACAAAATTTTCCTGGACTTCTTTTGCCTCTGTGCTTACTCTCTATCAGTATTATTTTGTTGGCATGATTTCATTGGTTGGACATTAGTAGTCGTGACCCAGTGCTTGGTCATGAGCTCCTTTCTCATGCTACATTTTCTCCTTAGGTCATTTTATCCATGCTCATGGATTCAATTGATTACAAGACCCAAAATTTATATTTTCAAGTAGGACATGTCTATGACTTTCAGACCCAATTATTTAAATGCATATATTCAAAGAATCCTAAAACTCAAAGAGATCAACCTTCTTGCCTTGGTAAATACCTTCATCATCCATTCACTTAACTAAACCAGCACCTCAGAAATCATCTTTGACCACCCTTCACTTACATGTGTAAATCCACAATTTATTTCTATTGATTTTGTCACATCTCTATCATCTGCAGAAGCTTCTATGTTGGCCAACTCACATCTAATATGGTTCATTTAAAACACAGCATATTCTCTGCAAGGAGAAAGAGCTAACCTCTAAGTAAAAATGTAGATTCTGCTCCCAAGCAAAATTGGAGTTCCTGCTCATTGTTTAAAATATGTTAACAAAACTTAATAAAGTTATTTTATATTTATTTGTAATCTTTTAAAAAATAATTTTTCCTTTTATTTCCTCATATTATGGGTGTACAAAAATTGTTAGGGTTACATATATTGCCCCTGCTACCCCTCCCCCACCCCACCATGCCAGAGTTTCAAGCGTGTCCAACTCCCAGGTGGTGCGCACCACACCCATTATGTAAGTATACACCCTTCCCTCCCCCCCACCTGCCCACCACCGGAAAACAGGTTTTTTTTAGACATTTTGGTTACAATGTATATCATTGCCTCTCCCTAAAAAGGGTTAGAGGTAATCCCTTCCCCTCCACAATGCTCGCCCCATCCCTAAAATGTGGATCTCCCCCTGCCAATCCCTGGTGAACACTACCACTATTTGAGCACTATAGTTTTAATCAGTCAGTACCAATTTGATGGCGAGTAGATGTGGAGCCCATTTTCCAGATGTTTTGTCGCTTCGCTTTGTATAAAGGGCTTAAGCTTAATCCAGGATAGCATAAACGGTGCTAGCTCACTGTCGTTTCTTAGAATTGAATAATATTCCATTGTGAGGAACACTCTTACACTGCTGGTGGGACTGCAAATTAGTGCAACCTTTGTGAAAAAGAATTTGGAGATACTGCAAACAGCTAGAAATAGAAATACCATTCGACCAAGTAATAGCATTGTTGGGCATCTACCCAAAAGAACATAACACTCTATTATAAAGCCATCTGCACCGGAATGTTTATTCGTAATCTTATTTTATTGATGTCTGTCTCTATCACTAGCATAAAACTCATTGAAGGAAGAGCCCAAATGATTTTTGACTTATTATTTTGTCAGAAATTATCAGAAAGTAAGAAAACATTTGTTGAAAGAATAAAGAAACCATCACATATTCTACCCACAAATACAACTAAAATCGTTTTCTATTGAATTTTTTCTTTACATATATAGTATAACTTTTGCATTTGGTTAAGAAAGTTGATATAGACCTGTATGAAAATCATCTACTTGTTTCATCCTGGCAAATCAAACAACAATAGGTATTATATCATTCCTAAATCATATAATCACTAAAGTATAACTTTTTCAGGACAAGAATTAATCTGAATTATTTTCTATTCTTATATATTTAAAAAATAAGCAAAGTAAGCATAAATTAAATTTATACATCTGATAGAATTGGAGAGATATTTTGTTTTTCTGAATATGGGAAATATTGAGATCAAATTTACACATATTTAATTCACTTTATTTAATGTATTTTTGATATTTAAAACATTAACTGGGAAAGTTTTAATTTATATTAAATTTTTGACAGTTTTAAAAATAATCTTTCAGTTATAAATAATTTACTTTATATAAGTTACAATATACTTGCAAAGTGAGCTCCTCATTTATTTTCCCAAACCATATGAGGATTGTTGAATGTATTTTTATCATTTTTCAGAGAAACCCTTTGTTTGGCTTCTAGGTTTTATTGTTTTTGTTTTTTAAATTGTCTTGGGATATTTACATAATTGCTATCTATATTTTGTCAAATTTTGAGTCCTCATTTGGCATCATCCAAGATGCCTACAAATATTGCCATTAAAATACTCTATGATTATGAAATAGAAATATTTATATGTAGTAAACACAGTAAAAAATATTTGCAGATGGCATGGAAAAAATAAATATAGAACAATATATTTAATGCCTTAAACTTTTCTCCATAGTTTGTATGAGTAAATTTCAATGATACTTTTGTATTTAACCAATAAAATTTTATTAAATTTCAAGGACTGCAATAAGGGTTTAAGCTTAGTCCTCAGACCTCTATTTTAGATAGTTGTTATTCTAAGTTTGAACTGTAAAAGCAGAAATTTGAATATATTACATAATTTGCCAGAAATCATAAGAATATTGAATGGTAGTTAAGATATTTTAACCATAGCTTTATTCAATCTCATCTTCTATGTATTTTAACACAACTACCTATTTCTCATCTTATTAAAAATGATGAATACTGTACCTACAATTCACTAATTCATTAATTCCTTTACCACCCAGCAGGACTTAAACTGAAATAATTATTATTATAATCATAAAATACAAGTTTACTTGTATTTTTCCAGAATTACATAGGTAAATAATTATAAAGAATAAATTTTAAGCACATTGTTTACTAATACAACGTGCTCTAACTACTCAGAGAAACTAAAACACGATTGCATTATGGAAAGTATAAAGAGGGTAGTATAGGGGAGTCCTTTGGGGTTCTAACTACTCAGAGAAACTAAAACACGATTGCATTATGGAAAGTATAAAGAGGGTAGTATAGGGGAGTCCTTTGGGGTGCTTTGGATATTTAAATACAGAATTGAACAAAAGCTTCTTATAAATTTTTAGCTCTAAGGCACAAGATATTCAAAGTGATAATCCTTGATAACAATAAAAGCAAGTTCATTGAGGATTAGTCTGGCAAAAGCTGGGCTTAGAAGAAATGCATTAATGTGCAAAGAATGTCTTCAGGTAGGGTAAAATCAGGGAGAAAAAAAGACATTTGTAATAACACTGTGCAAAATAATAATAAAGCAATAACTTTGGAAACCTTACATCTGCAGAAAATCGTATAGGTCTGAATTCAATCTAAACCTGTCAAAAGTACTGATGAAAAATATGTCTGTATATTTAAGGAACTTTCTTCTAAATTCAATTTTTTTCATAAGAAAGATAAATTTTCCCTGGAGTTGGGCTGTTTAGGCATGAAAAGTTAATTAAAACACAGATGATGCCAACAAAATTACCCATTCACTGAGACACAAAAATAACTATTGACAAATAACAAGTGTATTGAAGATTATAATCATGTTCCTGCAAATTGTTGTTATACTTATTTACAATAAATATTTAATTTCAATAAACCTATTTTTTTCCAACACACACTTGGTCACAGCCATTGTCAATATTCAAACTAAAGTTTGCTTCTAAAATAGCATGTGAACATGTGTTAAATTTCTCAATCAATTCTACTGCTTTACTTTATTGAGTTACTTTAGTTCAGTTACCCAAGTTATGACTAAAATTAGGCATACTTACAATTATGTCTATAAAGTTGAATCAGAAAATGTAATTTCATCTTTCCCAGACAATCTACGCTCAAATCACATACCCAGATAAGTATGCATATAGCACACATTGTCTAAAATTACTCACAGTTTTATTTCTTTTCTTCGGATCATAAAATTTCTTAAACTATAAATTACTTTAAACAATTCCAGTTTTCAGGCAGCCCTTGCCCATATTGTTTCAAAATGCATAAAATTATCATGATGAACTATAATTCATAAAACACATTAAACAAAATTTCTGTCTAGTAAATTCACATGGACTTTTGAGTTATAGCATCACAATAAATAAAGACAAAAGCTTCATTGAATTAAATCTTAATATTTTGGTGTGGTAGCATTTTCAAATACTGGTTTAAAAGTGAGTGCAGTTGCCTTAATCTCTCTGTAAGACTACCTGTTCTTGTATATAACTGTAACAAAGGTATCTGGGAGGAATGGATTTTGCAGAATACATTTCAACTTTTTTTTCAGACAAGCATTCCAATGACAATATGAGGTACAAAGATTTTGCTGATAGCAATTCAAATGAATATTGGAGGAGAAAGGGATTGAAGGAAACATACCTACTCCTTTCTTCTACTACAAATGTTTACTATAATGCCTTACAAAAGCAGAACCCTGTGGTCAAATACTCACTTTTTTTTCTGTGAAAGAATTGCTGTTTCTCTAGTCTGAACTAAGGTAAGGAGATATTTTATATTGGACAACATTGGAGAAACTCGTGTTAAGAAGACATTATAACAGACAAAATTTATATCAGGAAATAATTCATAACCTTTAAAAATAACCTTTAAAAAACTCAGAGGAATACATGAGATACAATATTAAAAATTATTGCATTTTTATCAGACTGTCACAGGTCTGAATATATTTAAATTCCAACACATTAAAGATATTTAAACAAATTAAGGAGCAAAACAACAAAAAGATAAACAGAGTGATAAGAGATTTTTAGGGAAAAATAAGCAACTAAAAAGTTTTCTCCATCAAACCAAAGAATAGATTTTTTTTTTGTTCTGAGGTAAATTACCATTTCTGAAGAAAAAATTGTATAATTTAATGGAGACAATTTATAGTGTGGATTCTTGAGTTTCAGCATCAATACACAAAGAAGCCAAAAAGCAATTTAAAAAAATATGTTATGTATCCAGTCCAGTATTTTATAAGCTGAATTACATTCTTGTAAAGCTCTTAGTGCCAGTCTTTGCTCTAGATAATTCTTAGAAATGCCAAAGTAAAGTGATTTTTGATCAAGGTGCAGGGAATGATATATCTTCTATTTCATTGTTACCTCTATTTAAAACCACAGATTTTAGAACATCAATTTTAGACTGAGAAATGAGAATAAAGAATCTGTTAATTTCACTCTTTAAATTACTGTGAATTTATATATAAATTTTGTGAACGTTTAGGACATTAAAAGACCATTATAAACATCAACTGTTAAGCCTTTCTGTTTAATGTAATTTAATTTATAAAGATATACTCAACATCATATGCATATGCAATTGGGGCAACATGTTTGTTTTGTTTCAAAGTAATAACCACTATATTTTAAGCAGCAATTCTACATTGTGTAAATAAGCAAACATAGTATGTACTATTATCCTATGCTCTCTCTCTCTCCCTTGGGAGTTTCTTTAATTCTTCTTATCATGGTTTACTTAAAATTATATAAAATATTCTCAAAATTAATTTTCAAGAGTTAATTCAGAAAAAACAATGACAAATTTAAATGTTATATGTGCAAATATAGGGCTTGGTAATATTCATCATACATTATTTAAATAAAGTTTTAATACGTCTATGCCTATGCAGTGCCAATACAGTCCTTGAGTACTATTCATGGACTCAGTTACACATTCTGTCTACATATAATCCAGAGAGTAGGTAGATATTCTTTCCTTGTAAAAATGGTTAAGAACTTGCTTTGACAATATATTGTCTATTTAAAATCTAAGACGTTATCAGCAAGTTTAATTTCCAACATAACTGATTAATACCTGACCAGGTACATTAAGTTGCTATATTTTTTAAAAATCACAATTTTTTTTCTGTGATAAAGATTCTGGATCAGTTGTTGCAGCCATCTGCATATTTGCTTTGACATTTGAGTAATCATTTAAACATTTAAAAAAGAAAATAGCTATGTTAATATTAATTATTAAATACATTTTGCATTTCAAATCAATTGTAGAAGCACTGCAAGACTTGTGACTCCATCTTATTATACAGTTATTTGAATGATTGAAAAATTTGCGTTTGTACTTTTCATGTTTTAATGAGGCAATTCCTTATCTTCTCTTCCACGGTTTTCTCTGAAAACCACCCTTATGTCTCTCTGTCTCTCTGACTCTGTTTCCTTTTCTCTTTTCTCATTAATTTTATTCTTGCTAGCAAAATTCCAGCCACTCTGGGCACCACTCCTATTTATACCTAGCATAAATAGTAATTTCTGCAGGAGTTTCACATTCTATCTACCAGATTATGTTACCATTAAAAGATGCAGTATGTATATAAAGCAAAAATCATTGCTAATATGGAGTCCAAATGAGAATATAAACAGATCCAACTGGCAGCAAGAGTAATTTAAAACCCATGAGCCTTCAAGTTTCCCTAGAAATTCATTGTTGTGTTAAGTGTGCAAACTATAATGCCAAGACTGGATCACACTTCGCTGCATACACACAGAAAAACTGTTAATTTCATATACCTATCTATAAATTATTCTAGGCTTTTCCCTAAAATAAATTGCCTTAAAAATAATTTGTTAAATATTAAGAGATAAGATACATCTATAATTGACTACTGCTTAAATCATTTTCAACAGTTTATGCTTACATAATTAACTAAATTACAATAAATTTTTCACTCTAGGAATTTCACGTTTAATCTTTAAAGGGGAAAAAGACTGTCTCCTTATTTTTATTCTATTTTTCCTACACAAAGTTTGTGGTCACAAGTTAACCTTGATTTTGATACAGTTTAAGAGAAAAAATAACTGGTTGTTGAAATTCGCAGCAAAATATGAAAAAAAATTAATTTTCTTGAACTGTGTATTGCATATATTGAAACTGTGCTAGTCTTATAATGTGCAAATGTACTTTTACTACATTTAAAATTGACTGGCTTATAATCTGATTTTGGTTATGCCAGAGATTGGTTAAGTTTTTTATGTTTTATATCTGATCTGTATTTTGGAACTATGTATATCTGATCATTGTTTAAAGATCCATTTTAGTCATTTTCTGCAGGGCTAAAAAAAATGAAAATGTATTCATAAGAAATTATATTGATTGGGTCAATTTTTAGAGCATAAGTGCCATATTAAAATATTATAATTAAAGTAGTACTCTCCATTGATATGATCTTTACAAAGTAATTTTTTAAGTATTTAAAATAAATATTGGGTCTTTCTCCTTTATACTTATGTTGTTGTGCTCCTTTTACTGAAAAACAAATCAATTTGTATTCTAAGGACTTCTCAAAATTGTAAGGAGTATTCATTTTATGCAGTTATATTTGAGCTAGCCATCAGTTATGCTAGATTTTCTCTTAGTTGAGATTTAGTTCCTGTATTAGAGTTAGAATGAAGAAATATAGTAGGAAAACAGAAATATAGTATTTGTAATTATTGTGAGTCAGTAAAATACGGAATGATGATGAAAGAAAAGCCTTTAATGTTTAAAAGACTAATAATTTATATCCAACCAGTAATCTAGAGGAAGCTATTAAACTTGAAAATTGATCACTTAGTTAAACATACAATAATGTTATAGTTTACACTCTTCCATTTTAGAAATAAGAAAAAGCATACTTCCTATAATTTAAATAATGGAGAAAACGAATTTATTTATAAGGAGAATCAAATTTTATACGAATAACAAATTCCTTCCATCAAAGATATGTTGAAGTCATGATCTCTAGTACCTGTGCATGTGACCTTATCTGGGAATATGGTCTCTGCAAATCTAATCAAATTAGAATGAGGTCATTAGGGCAGCCTATAATCCAGTATAACTGGTATTTAAAGTCACATTGAACTCATATATCAATTTGGAAAGTTACAGCCTTTGTGATATTTAATCTTCCTAATTGAAAATATGTCACATACCTAAATTTGTTAGAATCTTCTGAAAGTCTTTGAGAAAGTTTGACACTAAGGACTTGCAAATATACTTCCATATTTATATTCTATGTTTTAAATATAACATTTTAAAATTATATTAATAGGTATATTATAATACCTTATTTGTCGGTGGTATGTAGAAATATACTTGGCTTCTGTATGTTGTTTTTGCATGAAGGGAACATTCAAAACTCAATAGTTTCCTATAATTTTATCAATAGATTCATTTGAGTTTTCTAGGTAGAAAATATTATCTGTATTTTAATTTTTTCCTTCTTTCTAAAACTTTTCATTATAATATCATTTTATCTCTACAATCTTCACTGCAGCGATGGATAAAAGTGATGAGCATAAGAACTCTTAAATTCTTAAGTTCTTTTATATAGTGTACATTCTTAAAAATAATGCACCTCTTGTATTTATTATCCTGCGTAGAGCTGGAGCCGATTCTACTAAGTGAAGTATCTCAAGAATGGAAAAACAAGCACCACATGTACTCACCAGCAAATTGGTATTAACGGATCAACACCTAAGTGCACATTTAGTAATAACATTCATTGGGTGTCGGGCAGATGGGAGGGTAGAGAAGAGCATAGGTATATTCACACCTAATGGGTGGGGTGAGCACCTTCAGGGGATGGACATGCTTGAAGCTGTGACTCAGATGGGGCAAAGGCAATATATGTAATCTAGACATTTGTACCCCCATAATATGCTGAAATAAAAAAATAATGCTTTCAGTGTTCCACCATTAAATACAGAATTTTGAAAGAGATTTTTGTAGGTAACTATTCACTTATCAAATTAGGAAAGTTATCTTTTATTTCTAGTTATTTTTGCTTATTTCTAAAAATTTTAATCACAGAAAAATGTTAATTTTTTACATATATTTTATTCATCTATTGAGATGATGTTATGATTTATATTCATCTATTTTCAATATAATACAATATCTCAATTGATTTCTCTCACATTAAACCAACTCAACATTTTCAAAATAAATATAAATTGTTACTGATATAACTTTACTTTAGATTCACTAGATCCTGCTTCTTAAATTGTGTAAAACTGTTTTCATTTATTTTAATAAGTGAGATCACCTGTAAAAATTTTACGTGATATCCTTGTAGGTTTTACTGTATAAGATGTGTTAATATAATAAAAATAGTTGGTGAATATTTTCTATTTTATATATTCTTGGTTGAAAAAATAGAAAATTAGATTACTTGTTTCTTGAATACATACTTGTTTTTAAAAATAATATCTGAGCTTACTAGTCTCTTCTTGCAAGATTTAATCAATATTCTTAAAGTAATAAAATAAATCTGATTTTTAACTTATTTTTAGTCAGATTTTCAAGTTAATATTTATTTAGAAACTCATTTATTTGACTGATCTTTTTAAAGTAATTGGCATAATTTTTAAATTAAACATTAATTATGTATGCAAACAAAGGCAACTACATTACCTATATTACATTCTCTTTTTCATTCCTAGCATTGTATATAATTTGTCTCTTTTTTTCTTAAAAATCAGTGCTTTGCCAGTTTCACAAGTTCTTTCAAAGGATCACCCTCTAAATCATATATTCTAGTTCAGATTTTTATTTTTATTTTTTTAGGGACAGGATCTTACTATATTGCCCAGGCTAGCATACAGTGGCTATCCAAAGGCATGATCATAGCACACTACAGCCCCAAATTCTTGGCTCAAGTAATCCTCCTGCATCAGCCTCTTAAGTAGCTGGGATGACAGGCACATGGCACTGTGCCAGGCTCAGTATTTTTAATTTCT
The DNA here is from genome assembly GCA_008750895.1 of Mirza zaza. Taxonomy (NCBI): domain Eukaryota; kingdom Metazoa; phylum Chordata; class Mammalia; order Primates; family Cheirogaleidae; genus Mirza; species Mirza zaza. The sequence goes on along the minus strand of VSMD01046648.1, from coordinate 45,050 downwards.
TTATGTTTTCTTATATTTAAATTTCATTTGTACTAAAGCCGGTATTTATTCTCTTGCTCCTCTTAATTTAGGTATTTAGCTCATATTTTCTAGGTTCTTTCTTTCTTTATAATAGTAAACATTTACATTACAACATCTCATATAATTTATGTTTTAGTTACATCTATTCATTTTATTATTTAGCATTTTTATCATTTTTCTGTTTACATATTTTATGATTCCCATTAAAATTTTTCTTTCACAAATGTCATTATAAAACTAATTTCTTAATTTATTAATATATGGAATTTTTACTTATCTTGCTTTATTCTGTATTTAACTGTATTATGATAAAAAAGAAAGTTGTGTTTTATAGCATCAACCTTTTGAAATGTTTTAACACTGGATTTTTTACTTTTTTTGTACTCTAAAGAATGCATATTTTTCACTTGTTGGTTTTCACATGGTAAATTTGTTTGTCAAATGCAGCTTGTCAAAATCATCTGTATGCTAATTATTTTTGTCTTCTTTAATTATGGATATGTCTATTTCTTCTTTTAATATGCCAGTGTTTTCTGTCTGTAGGTATGGATGGACAGATATATACATAGATGAATGGATGGATAAATTGTTAAATAAATAATATGTTGTAATCACATTTTTGTTACTCAGAGTATTTAAAAAAATACATACTTGCCTGATGAATTTTATGTTTTACCCCATGCAGTGATCTTTATTGCCATACTCTGTCTCAAGTAATATAGCTATCCGAATTTTGTTTTGCTTAGTATTAGTCAATTATTTTTTCATTTTACTTTCTACTTTTATGTTCGTTATGTTTTAAATGTTTCTTTAGAGCAGCTATATGCAGATATTTTTAAAAGGGTCCATTTTGATAAATTTATGTTTCTTAATCACTTTGTCTATTTCCATATGATAATTATTGATTTATATATGTTTATTTTTAATATTATATGTTTTCCTTAAAGTTTTCTCAGGCACAAAGAGAGAATTTTTACGACTTGGAAATAATCTTGGGAACAGTGAAGAGCCCGTTTTATTTCAAAGAACCTAAAATTTGAGTTTACATGAGAAGTGTTGGGAAATATCCCTACCACCATCACCTGGGTGATTACACTTTTAAAAACATAAAGTTAAAACTAAAAGTAAGCCATTCACTTTTCAGTCCAAAAAAAAAGATTATCAACTTTTCTATACTTTTTACTCTTTTTCTGCCTTTGTGTTTATTTGTTCTAACCCCATTTTCCCTTCTATTCAATCAAAATTATACATTATATTTATCTTTAGTTTTTTTCTAAAACTTTTATTATTCCTTCATCTGTCAATTGATATATTAGCCTTCTCACAAATACTATTTAGAATATTTTATATTTGATCAACTTGTTCTCTATTTTGCTTGTCATCACTCATTATTGTAGTTTCACATTTTTAATGTTGACAAGAAATATTCTATGTCGGCTTATACAGACAATGCTTATTTCAATTACTGATATGCATAGTGTGTTCCTTGCTTTTTGTTCCACATTGCTTCATAGATTTTTTCATTTTGAAAGAAATGTATCCTATGAATTTCATATGATAAGGGTCTATTTCTGGTAGTCTCACACTTTGTGTTCTAATGAGCCTTTTTTTCACTTTATAAAAGTTATTTTCATCAGGATTCATAATTATTTTCTATAAGTACATTTGTAATATTATCCCCAAATTTTCAGACTTCCATTGTTACTGGTAAGAGGTCACCTGTAAGTCTAATGCAAATGCTTTGAGGGCAATATTTTCTTTCGCTTTGCCATTTTAAAGAGCTTATGCTTGGCTTTGGTGTACTACAGCTTTACTGCAATATGCCTAGGAGTAGGTATTTTTATCTCGCTTAGGATTCCTTGAACTTCTGGGGATTGTTTCCTTTTAATGGCTTTGAAATTTTGTCATAATTATTCATGTATCACTGTGTTCATTCTGTCTCCTTATTACTGAAATTCTGATTAAATATACTTTACATTTTCTCACTTAAATTCTATGTTTGTTAGTCACACTTTGGGACCTTTTTAATTGCTTTACCTCTTAAGTCTCATTACATATAATTTCTTATGTTGTATAATATATTTGGAAGAAATTTTTCAGTTCTGTCTTATCTCTATTGACATATTCATTGAGTTTTAAATTTCTGTTAGTTTTAATTTTATATGTTTAATTAGATTACTTTTCTTTTTAAAATTCAATTTAATTTTTTGATACTAGATGTATTTTTATTCTTTAATAATTTTATTTTTTTGTTTTTTAATTATTATGCATAAATAACAGTTGTATATCTTTTTAATGACCTCCGTTTCCATCCATGTTGATGAAATGACAAGATTTCATTCATTTTTATGGCTGCATAATATTTCATTGTGTATATATACCACTTTTTCTTTATCCATTCTATTTATGAGCACTTAGATCAATTCCACAGTTTGGGTATTGTGAATAATCCTGGAATAATCAGTGAGTGCAGACATCTTTCAATATATTGATTTCTGTTTTTTGGCTATGTACCCAGTAGTGTAATTGCTATATTATATGATAGTTTTATTTTTAGCTTTTTGAGGAACCTCTGTACTGCTTTTTATACTGGCTGTACTAGTTTACATTCCCACCAACAATGTACAAGCATTCCCCTTTCTCCACATCCTTGCCCAGCATCTCTTATTCCCTGTCTTTTTGATGCAAACTGATTTAACTACGGTGAGATGATATCTCATTGTGGCTTTGATTTGCATTTCTCTGATCATTAATGATTTTGATTATATACCTATTGGACGTTTGTATGTTTTCCTTTGATAAATCTCTATTCATATCTTTTGCTCATTTTTAAATCATATTCTTTGTCTTTTTGCTATTGAGTTTGAGTGCCTTATAAATTTTGGTTATCAAAATCTTGTCAGATTGACAGTTAGCTAGCCACTTTTACTAGATGCTTGCTGTTATTTCATTGATCTTTCATTTCTTATTATCATTAAATGTACTTAATTTTATAAGCTAATATCTTTGCAGCTTTAATTTTTCATTTATGCTAGCTAATATTCATGGTTGAGTGTTAATTGTGATATTTTTGACTGTGGACTTAATTTTCTTGGAAATATTTTTGTTATTTTCTTGTTATTTTCTTAATTTTCTTGGAAATATTTTTGAGGATGGGATTCATGAGAATGAAAAATAAATCTTGATATAATCAGTAAATGTCCAAAAATGAAAGATGCCTTTATTGTTCCTATTTCTTTCAATTAGTAATGAGTTTAGGGTCTCATTTTCAATCTGTATTTGATTATAGCAAAAGTTCAGATCATAAATTTTTTTCAAAATATATGTTTTAATATATCAGAAAAAGTTTTGGTTGTATTAGATATTACCTTTGGTCAGATTACCCAGAATGCCATACTATCAGACAAAAATTTTCTCACCCTCTTTTTTTAACCCTGATTTATAACCATTTTTAAATTAATACTCTAGTAGAAGAAAAGATTGTATTTTATTCCTTCCCAGTATTCATAAAATGAATATTACTTTTTAAATATTTTTCTGACCTATATTAATATGTGTTTTACAGTATGTTTTATCTAAATAGTACTTTATTTTTATTTGAAAATCTTCACTAAAGAATATTTTATGAAAAAGAAAGTTTAAATTGGAAGACTTAACATATTGTTTCGGTTTGAATTACACCATATCACCTCTTTCTGTCAATTTTTCATCTGGTCCAGATGGTAGAGTTGCTTGGCTTGCCCAGTGTCTGGCTGAGTTAATTTTCAACCAAATCAGAAGATAGAAGGGATGGCTATTGAGCAGAGGAAAGCATTTTGATTATTTATCAAGAATTTTAGTTAGATGGCCATGAAAAATATAAGCCATGCTATACTGTGATTAACCTGACAGTTTTGGCATTATATTAAAAATGAATTTTCCACTCAAAAAATCAGTAATATGCTTCTTCTTTTCTCATTATTAAGGAAAGAATCTCCAATCTTTTTTGCCTTGGAGTTTGTAGATTAATTACATGCATGATGTTTTGGCTTCATTTCTGTGCATTTACATAGACCTATTACATATTTTCTATAAAATATAAATACAGTACATAAGAAAACATTATGTACAAGGGAAATATTGCTTTCATGGTTTGGGTTCATGTTTTGTATAGGCATAAATCATACTTTGAAAAAACAAAAACTCTGGACTACTCTTATATTTTGTTTAAAATATACAATTTTAAATCTATTTTTATAGAGCTATTATTATAACAATTCACAAAGTTTCTTTAATTATTAAGAAGACAAACATAACCTGGAAATATTCACAGAATTCTTCAATGTCATATTTGTATACATGCAGGAAGCCATTTAAGATCTAAAAGAAGCCTTTGGAAGGCAGCTATGCTCACCAGTATACCACAAATGCTAAAAGAGGCCTTTGTATTACTTATATTTTAAAGCATTTAAATGTTTGGGAAATAGACTTCCACATATAGAAATAATTGAAAATATTAATTAATATAGATCCTAGAATATTAATATTTTGTTAACAATCTTATATTTTTTTCTTCACTTAAGTTTAATTTCAATAAACCTAAGCTTGTCTATGCTATTGTGATTATTTTATGTGAAAAACAAACTTTTCTAAGTATACATTTTACAGGATCCTAAAATCAAACAAAAGGCAAAAGAAAACATTCAAAAATATTTACACAAACAACTTTAAAAATCTAGTGTAATATGCTAATTTAACATAATAGAAAAGAAGCTGGTGCCCTCACCCAGCTGATCAGTGGGAGAGGTGGTACTTGATTCTGGTTAGATTACTGATGGGAAGACACAGCTTTAAATACCAGTTTTACCCTCGGTAGATGCTAAGACTTCCAGTACATTTGTAAAGCTATTAAAAGCTTCCTTCACAGCAAATAAACCAGGAAATTGCCACTTCTAAGTGAACTAGAAGTAGGCTCTGTGTGAGTCAAGGACTAGACAGGAAAAAAATAACATAATCAAAGTAGGGTAATTAAAGAAGATCTGAAGCAAATGTTATAAATCACAAGGATCTTTGGTATACTCTGGCTTTCACTTTGTAAACAATTTTTTTAATTGAAATTGTATGTATCTAAGATTAACTTTCTTTTCAACTAATAGGGTAAGGAGAGGAAGCCACTGTGGAAAGCAATATGATAAGAGTCCTGTGGTGCTTGACAGGTGGAAAACAGTCAGCCTGAAGCCTGAAGTAGAGGAAGATTGAGAAATACTTACCCCGACGTCCCTATTCTTCCTGCCTTTAATCTCTTCTTTTTCGCTTCCCGTTGGCCAAACACAGTTGGATGTCAGAAGTGAAGAAAGCCTAAGGAAGAAGACAAGGTGGGGAAAGGCGGAAAGTGAGTCTGGAGGAGCAAAGAGATTTCCAGCACAGGTTGTTTTCATCCAGACTGTCCCAGTGGTGAACTGAGTTAGGTTTGGCAACGCCTGGGTGGCTTCCAGCCTGTACTTTTACTTTGTTGGCCAAGCATTCTTATATACGGTAGATGCATCTGTTCCACCACTTACTAACATTGTAAAATTGACCAAATTACTTTCATCTGCAAAATAGACATAATGTTTTTCCCTCGTGTGTTGTGATGACTAAATATAACAGCTATTTGAAAGACTATTACAAATCTAAGTAAATATGTGAGTGTATGACAATTTTCATCATTCAGAGAAGAGAGCCATATTTCTAATAACTGTCACATTTAGCATGAATATTCATCAAGAGTTTTGTTGCTCATTTTTAGTCAGATAGATATTCCCACTACCCATTACACCTAGCATGTTGATACTGAGCTGTCTAAAGTTACTCCTACTGTTTCTCCCCCCTAGTATGTGTTATCCATTCTTTCATATATGTTCCCAGCACTTCAAAATAACTAAGCGTATCCCTTGCATTTATTATCTGGACTCTTTACTTCTTTATTACTGTACTTTAAGTTTGTATTATGTGATTAATATACCATCATTAACCATATAATATTCCATAATAATAATTTCATGTACATTTCTAAATTTTTATAATAGCCCTTAGTAATGACAGAAGATTTGTTGGAGCCAATAAAGAATTCAGGGGTTCATGAACTGAATAATTGTGTATTTTCACAATACAATATTTAGACACAAGTAACTTTCACAATATTAGCATAAAAACATCCCATACAAGTCTGGTCATATGTACCTGAATATTCCCTTTAAGAGGCAAATCTATAAATAATTATTACTAAGCCACCAAAGAGTTTCTGACTTAACAGCTAGCTATTATTTTTCTAGTGAAATTTAGTGGCTGGATTTAATACAGGCTAAATGCTCACGGTTGACTCTTGAAAGTAAGTTAAAATTTCTTGTCATACAATCAGTAACTGTAGTGTAGCAGTTCCAAGTCACTTGATAGTTATGCTTATTTTCACTGTCAAACACATCAAAAGTTTCCTTGTGGGAGAGTAGATCAGAATATCAAATCAAATGGCCAGTTTTTAAAATTAAGCATTTGTATTCCTTTTATAATTTAGCCACTGTCTAAGTCCATTTGGGCTGTTATAACAAAAATACACAAAGAAACATTATACTTTCAGGGATAATTTCTATAGTTTCTTTCAAAAATACTGAGTGACTTAAGTACAAACATTTGTTGCTCACAATTCTGGAGGCTAGGAAATCCAAGGTCAAGGCAAGATACATTTGAAGTCTGGTGAGGGCCCAACTCTCTGTGTTCTCAGATGGTGGAAGGAGCTAAGAAACTTCCTAAGGCTTCTTTAAAAAAAAACACTAATCCCATTTGTGAGGACTCCACCCTCATTGTTTAATCACCACCCAAAGGCTCCAACTCTCAACACTATTCCATTGGGTGTTAGGTTTTAGCATATGAATTTTGGAGGACACGAACATTCAGATCATAGCAGCCAGTACACGTGTCCAACAATGTAAAGCTCATTTGACTTTAAAATTTTCAATTTCTAATACCCTGTTTTTTTAAGTATGTGGTAGTCAGTAAGGAGAAATTAACATCTATAAACTGATACTGACTTATTTTTCCATAGTTTTGGAGGCTCTGTTTCCAATATAATGACGTTCTCTTAACCATTTACTCAAATGATAACAATTTCTTGGGTTAAAAGAACATTTTTAATCCAACAAACAATTTTATTTTTCTGTGAATAAAGCTTTAAAATAAAATTCAACATTTATTGAAGACATGTTGTCACATGCCATTGTATATAAAACAGTATAAATCTATTTTAGTGTTTTTTCCATTTTATAGGAAATATACTAAGATTTAAGACTGTAAGTGATTTGTCCATTCATACAGTGAAGAAGTGGCAGATTTAATTTCACTGAGTTTCTGCCAATAAAATCAATGACTTACCATTGTTTCACAACAGTCTCAAATTGGAAATACAATTTATTACCATTAGCTGTTTTAGCCATTTGCTTTCAGAAATTAAGCTAATCAGTTTTCAAAAATTATAATAAAGTTAACACTCAATTTCATTTTGAAAAATAATATCAAAAGAATCATTTGATTTTGACTTTCTCTACAGACACTAAATCTTTGCACATAATATTATATGTAGATTTTAATTTTAATGCTTATATTTATATGTATAATGCAAGATTTTCATGTTACATATCATGGGAACAGAAGAAGGCAAGCTACAATGGTCAGTTATGCTTTCTCTGTGAATGCTCCTACTATTATGCTCCTTCAGCACTCAGTGCCATGTATAACACTTTCATAATACAGAAATTTTGATGGCAAAACTAAAAATTATTATTTTTATTTCCTTACTGACACCTGGTGCATTATTTTATGGTTGGATAGGCTAAAGTGTCTTTGAATGTTTATGAAAACAGACCAGAAATATGTTAATACGCCTTTGAAATAAAGAGAGAGAGAGGTTTAAGAAACAATAAATTACTATCTTAGAAAAAAAGAGGGTTTAGAGTTTCCTTAGGAAAAGATTCAAATGAGACAATTAAGAAAATATAGTCAATAGGGATTTGGGGATAGAAATGATGACTACTATATAATTTAAATATTCACCTCAGTGTCCTCTACAAAACTATCATAAAATGTTAGGGTTATTGAGAAACTCCCTTTTTGAGAGTGTAAAATGTCTGTTTCTTGCTTAAATATTAGCCTAAGTTGAAATTAGAAACTGTTTAACAAAACTTCCAACATCTGGCTTATGCATTATACACATTGCTATCAAACAACAGACTATCAGTAGTTTGAGGTCATAGATTGTGATTTATCAATTTTGTATCTATAGTAAATTCAAATAACTAAAATACAAAAGATAGTAACTTTAATTACTATTAACATTTAAAGAAAAAATATAAAAAATAATATAGTAGGGAGAGGAATAAGAATGAAAAATAAAGAAGAAGGAAGGAAGAAAAGGGTAGAAATTGGATTTTGTAGTGAAAAATCTACCTTTGAACTTTCAATTCTTCAGTTTTCATCATCTGGCCTTGAGCAATACCTTTTGTGAGCCTCAGTTTCTCTTGTTTGCAAAATAGGGATGAATAATAACCACAATTCCCCTTTTGAAATACAAAGAGATGCAGATCAAATAATATAATTAAAAGATCTTGAGAAAATTAAATTATGTTATGCTTATCTTAGATCTACTCCAAGCAGAAAGAGGCACCAACATTGAAAATCTATTAGATAATTTTCCCCTGCTTTTTTGTTTTGTGGAAATACATTATATTAAAAAAGAGTAGCCTCCTCTAAGATTATGATTTGTCTTATGGACTATATACAGATAACTCTTTTAAAAATTCTTTTCTTTTCTTTTTTAAACTTTTTTATTTTTTATTTCAGCATATTACAGGGGTACAAATGTTTAGGTTACATATATTGCCTTTGCCCCACCTGAATCAGAGCTTCAAACATGTCCACCCCCCAGACAGTGAGCACTGCACCTATTAGGTGTGAATATACGCATCCCCTCATGCTCCCCTTACCTGTCCAACACCTGATGAATGTTATTACTATATGTGCATATAAATGTTAATCAGTTAATACCAATTTGATGGTGAGTACCTGTGGTGCTTGTTTTTCCATTCTTTTTTTTTTGAGTTTTGCTCTTTTATTTATTTAATTTTTTTATTACCTCATATTATCGGGGTACGGATATTGTTGGTGTTACATATCTTGCCCCTGCCCCCTCCCCCACTCCGTTATGCCAGAGCTTCTAGCATGTCCAGCCTCCAGGTGGTGCGCACCACACCCATTATGTAAGTACATACCCTTTCCCCTCTTCCCCCCTTTCCCCTGCCCACTTCCCAATTACAGATTTTTTTTCGAGACATTTTGGTTACAATGTATATCTTTGCCTCTCCTTAAAAAGGGTTAGAGGTAATCCCTTGCCCCCCATAATGCTTGCCATTTCCTTAAGATGTGGCTCTCCCCCTCCAACTCCCTGTTGAACACTACCGTTTTCTGGGCACCATAGTTTTAGTCAGTCAGTACCAATTTGATGGCTAGTAGATGTGGAGCCCATTTCCAGATCTTGTGTCGTCTTGGTTTGTATCATGGGCTTAAACTTATTCGAGGATAGCATAAACGGTGCTAGCTCACTGTCGTGTCTTAGGATTGAGTAATATTCCATTGTGAGCTTATACCACATTTTAGTTATCCACTCCTGAATTGATGGGCACTTGGGTAGTTTCCATGACCGTGCAATAGTGAACTGTGCTGCCATAAATATTTGGGTGCAGATGTCTTTATAATAGAGTATCCTATGTTCTTTTGGGTAGATGCCAATAATGGTATTGCTGGGTCGAATGGTATTTCTATTTCTAGCTGTTTGAGGTATCTCCAAATTCTTTTCCATAAAAGGTTGCACTAATTTGCAGTCCCACCAGCAGTGTAAGAGTGTTCCTGTCTCTCCACATCCTTGCCAGCATTTGTTGTTTTGGGATTTCTTGATATAGGCCATTCTCACTGGGGTTAGGTGTTATCTCATTGTGGTTTTGATTTGCATTTCTCTAATGATTAGAGATGTTGAACATTTTTTTATATGTTTGCATGCCATTATTCTGTCTTCTTTGGAGAAGTTTCTGTTCATTTCCAATGTCCATTTCTTGATGGGATTGATTTTTTCTTGTTTATTCTTTTAAGTTCTAGATAGATTCTTGTTATTAGACCTTTATCAGAAGTGTAGAGAGAGAATATTTTCTCCCACTCTGTGGGTTGTCTATTTGCGCTAATGATTGTTTCCTTGGCAGTGTGGAAACTTTTTAATTTGATCAGATCCCATTTGTTTATTTTTGATGCAGTGGTGATTGCCTTGGGGGTCTTCCTCATGAATTCTTTGCCTAGACCAATATCTGATAGGGTTTTCCCAACTTCTTCTTCTAGGGTTCTTAAAGTTTCATACCTTAGGTTTAGGTCTGTTATCTATCTTGAGTGAATTTTTGTGAGAGGTGTGAGGTTGGGATCCTGATTCGCTCTTCTGCATGTTGCTAACAAGTTTTCCCAGCCCCATTTATTGAAGAGAGAATCTTTTCCCCATAGTATATTTTTGTCTGCTTTATCAAAGATTAGGCTACCGCATACAGATGGTTTCATCTCTGGAATCTCAGTTTTATTCCAGATATTGATGCTTCTATCCTTGTACCAGTACCAGGAAGATTTAACTATTATTGTTTTATAGTACAGCTTGAAGTCAGGAAGACTGATGCCTCCCAGTTTGTTCTTTTTCCTTAAGATTGCTTTTTCCATTCCTGTGATACTTCACTTAGTAGAACGGCCTCCAGCTCTATCCATGATAAGACAAGATGTGCTAGATCACCATTGTTTTTTGTGGCTGAGTAGAACTCTATGGTATACATACACCACATTTTATTAATCCACTCATGGATTGATGGGCACTTGGGTTGTTTCCACAACTTTGCAATTGTGAATTTTGCTGCTATAAACATTCTAGTGCATATGTCTTTTTTATAGAATGTCTTTTTTCCTTTGGGTAGATGCCCAGTACTGGGATTGCTGGATCAAATGGTAGTTATACTTGTAGCTCTTTGAGGTATCTCCATATTACTTTCCATAGAGGTTGTATTAGTTTGCAGTCCCACCAGCAGTGTATGAGTATTCCTATCTCTCCACATTCACGCCAACTCTTACTTCACTCTATGCCATTCCCTCCTACCACTCTGATCCGTTCTTCTCCTAATCATTAATGAAGAATGCTCATAGTATCATAAATTGTCCTATAAAGCAGGAAAACTGTGGTAGAACAGAATTATAACCTGGCACAATTAAGTATATAAATAAAGAGGTTCTAGATAGCTGATCAAAGGAAAAAATATACTGAAGTCTGTGAGGATTTGGGAGTCTTCTATGGAGAATGAATCTTTAGTGTGTGCTTAAATGAATCCATAATGCAGTATTCTAATATAAAGTAAAAGCCAAATATCTATATACTTCAGAAGCTGTTTTTCAAAAAAAAAAAAATAAGTGAAATTAGCCTTTTATAAAAAACAGGTACACTTTTTGTGATTTGTAGTTGAAGTTTAGCATTGTATATAAGAGCTGAAATGATGGTGTTTGAAATAAATATGAAATGTTCAGAGTCATGGAGCTCTTAAATAAGCAAACCTCATTTTCTAGTGTTTGGAAGGCATTCAATTCAATTCCATTATGAAGCTTGAAAGAAATAATGTAGAAATCAATGTGGAATTTGAAAGAAGGGAGAAAATAATGTGTAATAATTGTTTTATCTCCTTGAGCAATGCTCCACTATAAAAAATCTGATGGTCTGAATTTCTCGTCCATTAGTTTCCAAACTTATAGTAAGGATTTACTTTTTCTTTCTAAAAGTATTACTAGATTAATGTTTTTTGCATGTGGCTTCTGCTTTGGGATGTGGACTTTGCCATTTGATGACATTTTTGGTCTTCCTTTGTTCCTTTCAATCCTCATTAAAAATCTTAGTTCAAAAGTTTATGACTGATCTTGGCAATGATCAGCCCACAGGTCTTTTGACCTCTAGAATCTCTTCTGGTAATCTGCTAATATACCAGGCTAAAAGACACCTTTTTCCTTTTTGTAACACTATGAAAATACTTTTCCCTGGTCAAAAAAGTACCTATGTATGTATGCAATATCTGTTTTCCACATTTCAACCTCATGGCCAACATTCAAGACCCCACAGCCTGGAAGAAATCTAAATTTCTGGATGATTTTTCAATATTGTGTCCCTGAACCCTGGAATGCATTCATATTGCAACACATTCTATACATGCACATACCTTTTGACTTCCACATCTGTGTTCATGACATTTGCTGTTACTGAAGAAAGCAGAATTTTACCTTTTCAAGTCCCAGCCATCCATTCAGGGATAGGCTAGAAAGGCCTGAGGAAAATTACCAAATTTTTACTCAAATGCAAATGGTTTTCCCTTTTGATCAGCCATGACATTTTCTTAACATAAATCATACTCTTGGCCTATATTTTTAATGACTAAATCTTACTCTTAGTAGAAGATTATAAAGGAGAATTAATCCTACTTTATGTTTCCAGTGCAGTGGTTCACAAACATAATCCTTAGCCTGGTACAAGGTCAGAGACTGACTAAGAATCAGACAGAAAATGTGATAATACATAGATTTACAGACCACACCACAAAGTTTCTGAGTATGACTGAATATCCCATATGCAATTCACTAGGTTTAGAAAACTATAATCTAAATCAATTGTGAGATTCTGAATAATGAAAAGAAGAGATGAAAGAGTAAGTGCAATCCATGTATATTTATAAATAAATGAATTAAGGAAGAAATGAAATGTTTTTTTTACATAAAGAAATACTCTATATTCTTGAAGAATTGAATTTAGCTTTGCTATGTAATGCTTTTTGAAATAAGTAATTGATTTCACTAAGCACCAATTTCTATCTAGAGAAATATCATTTGAAACATATTTTTTAAAGACTAAAATATATTCTTAATATACAGTCACGTATGGGTTTCTGGGACCCCCCCAAAGATAGGTTGTTTTCTTTTCCATGCAATTTTGTTTATTTCGTCTCAAAGCCTTTTCTATACTTTAAGATATATGAGATGTTTTGAAATATAACATTGAACATAATACATATGTCTCCTACAGCTGAGGCAAGATTACCTTTTATTGTAGGAGGCAGAAAAATGCAGGGGTCATACATCAGAAATTATGGACAGGAAGTAACAAATGAAATATCAGACATTTTCTTGTGGCATCTTATAAAATATGAGTTTCTGCAAAAGCTTCTCCTATAAAAATGTATTAATATCTCACATAACTCAGAGAAAAAGGAGACATATTCAAATCAGATACATGTTGGAAATATACCACTTCTTTTCTAAGGACTTTGCTCTATCAGTGTTTGTGTGTGGGTGTGGGTGTGTGCTTTCTGTGAATTTTTTCCATGTGTTTTGGCCTTATTCATTCATTTACTAAATATCTTTTAAAAACCTAATATGATGTAGACACTGTGCTAGGTTCTAAAGATGTAGATGCAGATAAATAGAGTCCCAAGAGATAAGTAGAAATTATCTAGATGAAAATGTACAAGAATATTTCTGGCAGAGGAAGCAACTACATCACGGTAAGAACAGTATTAGTTATGGGATTTGAGCAATGACATGTGACCCTTTCCCTGGCTCAGTGACAAGGAAACTCTGGCCAGGTGTGGCCAAGAGAATGTAACTTCCTCTCCCGCAAGGTCTAGGATTCTAGTTGCTCCCCACCAGGGAAAGGTTGCCAACATTTCTCATCTTCTCCATCAACCATGCTTCAAGAGCTGTATTTGAGGCAAGCGTGACTAAAATGTCTGGGGCTCCTTTCTTTTAATCAGCTCCAATTCTCAGCATAACATTTCTACCACAAGCATGGCAGCATCCTGACCAGATACATGACAGCTTGTAAGATGAAGATTCCATACTAGAGGATATAAATTGGCCAGGATCTCCTCCTCCTGCCCAGCACCCACTCATAGACCAGGACGGCACTCTAAGAAAAAGCAAGTATCTGTCCACATTCCAGAAGTGGTGCTCTGCCCAGGGGAGATGTAGGCTGTAAGAACAGATTGTTCCAATGACTCTCCCTAAGGAAACCAAATTTATTTGGAACACAGCATAGAGAAGTTCAAGCCAAAGAGCACTGCCAAAAGTAATGGATATTTTAGTGGTGAGCAAGAAGAGGCTAGTAGCCATCACTATCCGCCTCCATTTTCAGATTACATATTCTCCCATTTTTCACTCTTGCAGCTGATTTTTCAGAAAAAAAGAAGTTTTTTCATCTACTTCTTATGTCATTTTTACCTTCTTTATATCCCTTGTCCCTTTGTTATATGATCTCATTAATCCATGCAAATTACATTGCACTAAAATGATCAAAGATCTTTTATCAGATTAGATACTTTAAACTCATGCCTCACTCAGTTTTTTTAACTCCTTTCTTTCTTTGAATGACTGACCTCTGTTCAATCTGTGTAACTTTTATTTTTCATTTAGATTTCTTAGCATTTCCCCCTCTGCTTTAATACTGTTTTTGTATACATGTTTCCTAAACATTTTAGCTATATCTTTGCCTTTACCTCCTACAACCTATATATTGACTGGCATAAATTTATTTGCAAATGTTACATAATTTTTGAAACTCTAAATATCAGTGTTATTCTTTAGAAACACCACTTGGGTTTTGTTTTGTACCTCAAAGCCACTTGATCAGAACATGAAATCTTCATCTTCCTATCCTCATCTGTACTTTCTTGGGGTCCTGTATTGCTAATTGTAGTGACAGGTATGCCCTGTTGCCTAAGCACAAAGCCCTTTAAGCATACCTACTCTTCCCATGTCTAATCATCATTATACATGTTTTCTCCTTCCTGAATAGTTTTGGTGTTTCCTCTACCTCTCCATCTTTTTTGTCAATACTGCCTTAATTATTACTTTATCCTTTCTTTATTGAACTATTTCAATATCATTTTTGTTACCCCCCCACCTCTATCCATACCCATATCCAATTATTTCAAAGGCAGTCAAAGTGGTCCCTTTTCTGAGTTATAACCCCAAACACTTTTATTAAAATTTACATCTATTTATCTTCCATGATAGATTTAAAAACTGAAATAGAATATAGACTGAATGAATTTTCTTTTTAAAAATTTTCTTTCAACGTATGCATCTATAGCCACTCTTTTCTCATCCTGTCTTCGATTATCAGATAAGAAAGGAACTTGTTCATTTCAGTCTTGAAAAACCATTTATATGAAGATGTAAAGGTCAAAAAGAACAGTGACACATTCAGAATCAAGTCCTAAATTATTAGTACAGCAGAAAATGTCATGTATGAAAACAGCCCTATGTCTCTCCCCCTTCTCTAACATGCTGGGAATGCTTTAGTCACTATGAACCTGCAAAATCCCCTAAATGTTCCATATATTTAAGTACACAAACACAAAATAATAACTTGCCCGTTCTATTAGATTCATTTAGTGGAATTTATGTGGTAATATTTCATACTGCCTCAAATAAAAGGCACAAATGGATCTTTCTTTATCATATTTTATTCTTTAAAATATTATCCCTTTAACATTATCACTTATGCACCAAAAGCAAACTTGGAATTACTGGAGTGTAGTGAACATTTTCCTGGAAGTCATGTGACAGGAGTTCTGCATCCATTTCTACCACACTATGAAGCATCAGATGTGAGAAGTACATTTAAACACTCCAGGTGTCAGGTTTCTCCCTACTGAGAACTTGCTGAATTGATTGGATGATATTTAGGTTTACTTCAGTTTTAATGTATAATGATTCCATAACTTTTATAGTCCCATCACAATTCTGAAACAGAGCAGTGGAAGTTTTGACTTACCATATTTTTAGCTCTTATTTTCACTATAGGAAAAAAGATCCCTAAAAATCATTGTTAATAAGATTAGTTGTTGAAAACATTGAAGAAGTAGCTGAGATGAGAGGGGACTGACTTCCTCGCCTTTCTCTTGAGATCCAGAAATAAAATAAAGTTTAATAGGATGGAGTTAGATTTAAAAATTGAACTAGGGTTTTCAAAATTAATTGCATGTATATATAACCAGACTGATTTTTTTTTAATATTAAACAGATCTGAATTTTAGTTTTTTTGTGCATGAATATAGGAAAACTGTTTATTCTAAACCCCAGTAATTCTAAATTATTGAGGATTAGCAAAAAAAGATCATTTGAACTAAACTTTAATATCTTCACTTACCAAATTTTTCTATTAGTGGATACTTTTAGATAATAATATTAATGTAAACAAGCCAGAAGGGAAAATATGCCAATTTAGTTTAGATATTGTTGGACACTTACCAAATATTGAGCCTAACAAAGATCATGCTTAACACCAACCCCTGCTTATAGGAAGGTAATGGGTGTTTAGGAAAAGAAACGGGGAACATAGGAGCTGTGGGTCTATTGCATTTTGTTTAATTACAAAATCATTACAACTAGTAAATGCTGAAGAAAAGGAGTAACTAAATGTGGCCTAGGAATATTATATAAACTTTGAAGAAGAATGTTAGACTAGAAATGAACCTTCAATTATAGAAGGAATACTAATTATAATAATATATTTTTACTGCATAATAAAATTTCAAAAAGCATATTGCAGACAACATTTGACTCACTTCTCATGGTATCTCTGTAGAAAGAGTATGAAAATACTGTTCTATTCCTTTTGTATGTGAGAAATGAAGAATTAGGAGAGATTTTATATATATATAAAATATGTATATATATATGTATATATATATGTGTGTGTGTATATATATATATATATATATACATATATATATATATATACATACATATAACATAGAACCTCTAAGCAGGTCCAGAATCTAGTTTTTCTGTGGCTAGACTATTGCCCGTTGGATGAAGAGACTGAAAGAAAGTTGTAAATAAAAGAAAAGCTAACATTTCCTAATGACTTGTTACACAAATGCTCTAATAAAAAACAAAAAACAAAACACTGTTATAAACCAATAGAATAGCCCTTCAAATTCACATAATAGAATAAAACCTCCAGGAATTTAGATAATTTTTCACACCAAATTTCAAAATGTTTTTTTTTTCTTTTCAGTTTTTCTTCTAAGTTCCAAGCATTATTACTACAGAAAGTGCTAGGGTTTAGACAGTTTTAAAGGAATACGAGAGAAGGAAAGATAGGGGACTGGAAGCAGCCCATGAAGTGCTGCTCTCAAGGAAAGGAACATAAATTGCAGGCAGATGCCTGCCTACTTATAGCTTTTCTCAGGAAGAACATTTTGAAACCACAAAGAAACGAGGTGGGACACTTGGAGTGAAGGAGAAGTTGACGGGGCAATTCATTCGACAACATTGAAGAGATCTGTGGGAAAGATGAGAAAGATAGAGTTCTGGGGCACCGTGCTTACCCTGCAGGCACTGTGACAAGTCTTGAGGGGGCCCCCTCCACTGCCACAGGCCTCTGTCTAGACTGCCAGGGAGCTGCCCAGAGTCTGTGCAGAGTCATCACTGCACAAGAGAACAGGCACCATAAGGATCTGGTAGCTGCCAAACCCAGGTTTCTGCATCTGACGCCACCCTGTGCTCTCAAGTGCCATGCAGGTCTGCACCAGACTCAGCTTTGCAGCGGTAGCCTTCACATCACCCCCAGTGAGCTGAGGAGGGAGTGGATGTTCCACTGAGCTGTACCCTGTGACTGGGAGCCAAGTGACCCTCTCATCAGCATGGCTGGATATGAGCAGAAGAGTTGCCTCTGGCACAGCAGGCTTGACCTGGGAAGCTTTGGGTAACTGCCTCAGTGGGACCTGGGAGGATGAGGAGACCTCCATGGTCCTTGAGCCACTCATGACTTAGCATCTGCAGTCTCTGAGCTGGCAGAATAGCCTGCCACCTGCAGAGACCTTCCTCTGTGCTCAGTTTGGAATAGCCCACTGCCTGCACTGTACTGCTTCTGGCTCTGAGGCCCTGCTCAGAACCCCTGCTTCTGGCTCTTCCCCATTTCCAGCTCTGAGGCTCTCATGCCAGAGGCCAAGGCTCCATCCCTGTGGCTCCAGAGCTCCCACCAGGGCTGAGACACAACCTCCAAGATTCTAGCACTGCACCTGGATCACAAGATCTTACCCCTGAGTCTCCAATACTGATTTTGGGCCAGAAGAATGGCCCCAAAGTCCAGTGTCTTGCCAGGGTCTCCCTTGCCTCAAGCTTCCATTGCACATGGACCTGGTTTGAACAAATACCCACAGCCTGGGAACATATGATCCACTGGCTGAATAACCTCACCCAGCTGCCACTGTCACCTCTGCAGGGAGACCCCAGTCAGAACAATCCCCACAATGCCAGCCTCTGTGTGAAGGGTCTCCCCATGCCCCAATTCAAACTTCCTACAATGATCTGGGGAACAACCCACCACCTGGCACAAAGATATCCAGCACAGGCTTGAACTGTGGAGGTCACAGGTGAACAGCACAAACAGGACGGCTGCACTATAGGCTTTTAGAGCACACACCCCTCCCCCACCACATCAACATTTCAGAGTAGAAGAAAAGCACAATTTAGTGACCTCCGCTTCTTCTATTTAAGCAGGAGAGTGTCCAGAAAAGGAGGGCAGATGCCCTGCAAAACTATTAGCCCTGAGTCAAGGAAAGAGGTTTCAGATGAGAAGAAACCATCAAAGGAACCCTGGCAACATAAAAAAAACAAAGCAGTTTGACACACCTAAGGGGTCATAACAGAGCTACGGTAGTGGACTCCCGCCACAAGGAAATTGCTGAAGTGACAGAAATGGGATTCAGAATATGGATGGCAAATAAGATGAATGGAATTGAAATGAAAGTTGAAAACCAACAGGAAGAAGAAAAAAATTATTTAAGAAAATCAATTAAAAAGTGACTAAAGAGCTAGACAAAATAATAAAGAATATAATAGAACTTAAAGATATGAAAGATTCATTTAGGGAATTTCAAAACACTGCAGAAAGCTTCAACAACAGATAAACTAAGGAGAAGAAAGAATCTCAGAGCTTGGAAATAAGTTCTCAATCTAACCCAGTCATTCAAACAGATGGAAAAGAGAATAAAAAAAGACTGAGCAATTATTTAGAGAGATAAGGGATTAAGTGAGGTGAAATAACATACAAATTATAGATATCCCTGAGAGAGAATAAAAAAGAGCTAAAAGCATGGAAAATCTATTCAAGGGAATTATTGAGAAAAACTTCCCTGGTAACACCAGAAATGCAGACATCCAGATATGAGATGGACATTTAACACTGGGAAGATTCGTAGCAAATAGCACATAGTACTCAGTGTGGCCAAAGTCAAACTGAAGGAGAAAATTCTACAGGCAGCAGGACAAAAGCAACAAAGAAACCACAAAGGAAATCCTATCAGGCCTGTTCCCTCCCATCTCTCTGTTTGTTCTGTAAAATAATATACTTTGCAAGGATCATTTTATTCCTTTGTCTGTTCTCAATCCGTATTTGTTCATTAAAGGAATTAATGGATAAAATGCTTAACTTGTGTAGGTTTCCGTATGACAGGAACACTGCATTACATGTAAGAGAGGCTGAGTAAGTCCAGACTCTGTTACTAACTCTCTTCAAGGACAGATGGAAATACTTTAATTCTTAAAAAATTTTCGTATTTCTGAGGCCTTTATCATTTATAACATTTTTTGTGCCTCTATAAATTATCTCCAAATTTAAAAGTGAAGTTAATAAATGTGGTAATAATACATTCTTTTATTTCAATAATAATATTTTAAATATTCATGTGAATTTTATCTTCAGAAAATATATGTCGATAACAAGGGAAATAAAGAATTAGATATACTAACCTGTTTAATAAACTTAGATTTGTCTTGGTACTTTACTGTGATCTAGAACATCATTATTCAAAAATAAATATGTGCGTAAGTAGAAAACAATTCTTCAATGCATATGATTTACCGATTCAATTTACTTACACTCCAAAAAAATATTTCTGATTGTCATCTAGTAATCACATGTGAATAATAAAATTTACCTAAATGCAATCTGAAGGCATGTTGGTTAACTATATTTATATGCATGTCTTCCTCAGTATAAGTAAATTGAATGAATGTAACATAAACCTCCTCTATGATAAGTGGCATGTTAGTCATATTTATATTTATATTAGCAGTTATTTCTATAATACTTGGGAGAGAACTTGTGCTCAAAAAATATATTTTTTACTTGAATGAATGCATAGGTATTTATATAATATATATGATATTATTTAAACTTATTGTACTATAAAAATCTTTTGGTCTTTGCTTAGTATAAGAAATAATATTAAAATGGTATTCTATTTTAATTATTTTGCATTTATATTATTACTTATCATGAAAACTTACTTCCATAGAAACTAGAAACTTGTCTGAGAAAGACAGACTTAGAGCAATGGGAAAAAAGAGAATAATAATCTGTTTGCTTCTAAGCATACACTCATCAAGCAGCTATGTGTCACTAAAGGAACCAATATGTCCTTCTTCTTATTGCAAATTAAATCTGAACTGTACAACAGCACTTGTAAACCCCTGCACACAATCCTTTTGATTCTTAAAAAACAAAAAAAAAAGAAAGGGATACAGAAAGAAAAGTGAGTAAAACATGGGTAATTTGTTTAGCTGGTGGTGCAGGCTGTTCTCCGATCAAATTTTGTTTCCCAAAGGAAAGCATCAGTTTTAAATTACACAGCAAGCAGGCAAGAGAAAGGAGGCAAACAATCAAAACCTTCCCAGGAGGGGAAAGAATAAGGCTAGAACTCCAGAGATCCCATTTAATAAATAAACACCTTCATTTCTGTAAGTTAATTTCACCACAGGAAATAAGTTTAGTTTTAATTATATTGCCTTATGTCATGTTTTATAAAAGGTACATGAGGTTCATTGACTTTCACTTATTAAAGCTTTGGCTGTTTTCAAAACTATTGCATGTAGATTAAATCTCTGAGGAAACATAGCATGATGTACAATTATTTGAAATACAATATTTTTATCTTATCCCATGCTAGTGACAATTAGATAGATGAAAACAACATGTTGTATTTAATTTTCATTAACAATGGTTTGACTTTTTGGGAGTTACAGAAGAAATAATGTGAGTAATACAGGCTGGTTGTATTATTGGCACAAATATTAAAAGTAGGCTATGTTTTATCAGGTTTGAGAAAACATATAGGTAGTAATTTCATATTTGATTTTTGTGTTGTGGATTCCTAGTCTTTCATTTTAATTTAAATTTAACATCTTCAGGAAGTAAATACGTTCATATTTTTTCACAAATAAGGCTTTCTGAGCAATAAAACTGGATCTGGTTAAAGGACAAGCTTTAGAAGTTAAATATGACTGACCAGAGATAGTGAGAGAGACTTTCACAGAGATTTAGAGATTTGTCTTAAAAATGTGTTTGTATTTCAATTCAGAATGAACCCTGGAGCTGTATAGCTGGCTGTTTGTATTCCAAAGGATTATAAAATATTAGGGAGCAAATATTTCCCTGTTATCTCAGAAGGAGAGGGAGGCAATGCGTAGTATGTAAACTCTGAGATTCATAATTATGTCCTTTCTCTCCTGTGATGCACAAAGGTGCTTTTGCATGTGCACAGTCTCTGTCTGGCTCCCATCCTGAAACGGGGAGAAAAGAGTGTGGGGAACTGACACAGTTACTGTTGTTAGTAATAATAATCTGTGCTTAATCCAGAAATCCTGTGTTTACTTCCAGAAAAATAAATAAATGTATATATTAAGACTTATTAAACATTCACATCCACGATTTTAAAGTGCATTATATGAGGCATTTTAAAGGTAGCAGAGACTTATCTGAGCCTCTGGCAAAACTCTCTATTCTATAGTCTATGACAGATTTATTAGCCTTTGTTTGTTTGTTTAGGTATAAAGCATAGAAAGGTTAAGGAAATTGCTAGGGGTCAAAACTGGACATTCGAACTCACTTCAGGCTGGGCCCTGTGGCTCACACCTGTAATTCTAGCACTCTGGGAGGCTGAGGCAGGAGGATCACTTGAGGTCAGGAGTTTGAGACCAGCCTGAGCAAGAGAGTAAGACCCTGTCTCTACTAAAAATAGAAAAAGTTAGCCAGGCATGGTGTCTCACACCTGTAGTCCCAGCTACTCGGGAGATTGAGGCAGGAGAATTGCTTGAGCCCAGGAATTTGAGGTTGCTGTGAGCTAGACTAATGTCACTGTGCTCTAGACCAGGCAACAGAGTGAGACTCTGTCTCAAAAAAATAAATAAAGAACTCATTTCATTAGTATAATAAATCAAGCTTATTTTAGTTCAGTGACTAATATCACACAGTGAGATAAAGGAAAAATCCATAGTGGATAAATCCATAGTGGCTTTGCTATACAGGGTGACAAATGGAAATAAATAAAACAAAGTTTATATATGTAGATTGGGAAAAGGAAAACAATTCTCTATGTGTGTGAGAGCCTACTGATGTTAAAATTCTGAATGTTACTGAAGAAGAGGCAAATATTAACCATTTATTCCAAATTTCATATTTATTTATGAAGAAGACCCCAAAGGCAATCACAGCAGCAACAAAAATAAATAGATGGGACCTGATCAAATTAAAAAGCTTCTGCACAAAGAAACTGTCCAGAGAGCTAACAGACAACCCACAGAATGGGAGAAAATATTTGCGAGCTACACATCCGATAAAGGGCTGATAACTAGAATCTATTTAGAACTCAGGAAAATCAGCCAGAAAAAATCAAACAACCCCATTAAAAAATGGGCAAAGGACATGAACAGAAACTTTTCAAAAGAAGACAGAATAATGTCCAACAAACACATGAAAAAAATGCTCAACATCTCTAATCATCAGGGAAATGCAAATCAAAACCACAATGAGATATTACTTAAGTCCAGTGAGAATGGCCTTTATCAAAAAGTCCCCAAACAATAAATGTTGGCGGGGATGCAGAGAGATAGGGACACTCCTACACTGCTGGTGGTACTGCAAACTAGTTCAACCTCTGTGGAAAGCAATGTGGAGATACATTAAAGCGATACAAGTAGATCTACCATTTGATCCAGCAATTCCACTACTGGGCATCTATCCAAAAGATCAAAAGTCACTTTATGAAAAAGACACCTGCACTCGAATGTTTATAGCAGCACAATTCACAATAGCAAAGTTGTGGAAACAACCCATCAATTCATGAGTGGATTAATAAAATGTGGTATATATATACCATGGAGTACTATTCAGCTTTAAGAAACAATGGTGATATAGCAACTCTTGAATATTCCTAGATAGAGCTGGAACCCATTCTACTAAGTGAAGTATCTCAAGAATGGAAAAACAAGCACCGCATGTACTCACCAGCAAATTGGTATTAACGGATCATCACCTCAGTGGACATATAGGAATAACATTTATCAGGTGTCGGGCAGGTGGGAGGGGGGAGAAGGGGAGAGGTATATATAAACACAACGAGTAAGCACGCTTGAATCTCTGACTCAAGGGGAAAGGAGGAGCATGGGTAATATACATAACCTTAGCACTTGTACCTCCATAATACGCTAAAATAAAAATAAATAAAGAAAAGAAAAAAAATCTTGGTGTATTGAGCATTCCTACCTAAAACAAAATTTCTAAGACGAGCAATGCATTTCCTAAGGTTGATTTTACCCTGTATTGATTTTATCTCAAGGAATGAGATGGAAGACAACAAACTTTGTGGCCATTCTTGAATTAGGTTTACATTCTGAGGAGGACCTGTGTGGGTAGCACATAATATGATTAATTAAATTCCCATCATATATTAAGCATTCAATACCTGATAATTGTTCTTTTCTTTATGGCTATTTCTGAATTATGTTTTTCATTGGTGCAGTAAGTCAATGTTCAATGCTTGTTATATATGTTTTTCTAGCTAATGTAAATTGATAAGCCAATGATAATCATACCTACATAACTCTAACTGGTATATACATAACATAAGACAAAGACCATTAAGATGTCTCCTTCTTATATAAAATACTTTGAAAAGACATACACAATTGAGATATAATTTTCTCTAGATAACTGTTAAAACAGACTGTATTGCTGAAGATAGTATTATATTCATTTGTTCAGAATGTTAATCCAAAATCAGCCTTACTCCTATAGAGATTTCTGAGAGGAAAAAAATATGTGCCTATGTGCTACTGGGCCACTGTCCAGTGCATTCCGTTTTGACTGTGTTTGCTATAGGTACTCCAGGGGGAACACATGACAGAAAAAGCAATGATAGACTTGGTAAAGAAAGAAAAATTCATGTTTTCCTCATGTTTTTATATCAGGACTGAAGGTTACTTTCCCATTTAAGTGTCTGTTATTAAATATGTTATATTAACTTAAATTAATTGAGTATTATGAGAAGCCTAGGAAAACTTGAAATAGAATATATGTAAAGTATTAAATTTAGCCAAAGGACTTTATAAATTATACCTAATTGAATTTTTTTTAAATTTAAAAATCTTATGCTTTTCAAAATGGATTAAGATAATAAAAAGACAAGCTATAGACAGAGACACAATTTCAAGTTATATTTTTGATAAGAACTCTCAGAACTCAATAAAAATTCCAACTACCTAAAAATGATTTGAACAGAAATGTAACCATAAAATATATAGAAAGTAAACATATAAAAAATTGTTAAAAATCATGAGTCTTTAAGGAAATTCAAATTAAAACCACAATGAGAAAACCCTGCATGCTATTAGAACTAAAATTAAAAAGACTGATCATAGTATCTGTTAGTGAGGATATAGAACAAGTAGAATCATTAAACATTCAAGTAGGAATGTAAAATGTTAAAACCACTTTGGAAAATAGTTTGCCAGTGTCTTCATACATTGAAAATAAAACCTACCAGCCATCTCACCCCTAGTATTATCCTTAAATAAATGATAATATATGTCCATACAAAGACTTTTACACTAATCTTTTTGTTGTTGTTATTTTTTTTTATTTTGGCATATTATGGGGGTACAGATTTTAAGGTTTCAATAAATGCCCTCTCCCCCCACAAGTCTGAGTTTCCAGCATGACCATCCCCCAGATGGTGCACATCTCACTCATTTTGTATGTATATACCTGCCCCCCCTCCCCCCCTACCTGCCCAATACCATATTACTGTAGTACCTATGTGTCCACTTAGGTGCTGCTCAGTTAATACCAGTTTGCTGGTGAGTATATGTGGTGCTTGTTTTTCCATTCTTGGGATACTTCACTTAGTAGTATGGGTTCCAGCTCTAACCAGGAAAATATAAGATGTGCTATAACACTGTTGTTTCTTAGAGCTGAATAGTACTCCATGGTATACATATACCATATTTTATTAATCCATTCTTGGATTGATGGGCACCTAGGCTGTTTCCACAGCCTTGCAATTATGAATTGTGCTGCTATAAACATTCCAGTACAAGTGTCTTTACTTTTGTAGAGTGTCATTGGATCTTTTGGGTAGATGCCCAGTAATGGGATTGCTGGATCAAATGGTAGATTCACTTGTATCACTTTAAGGTATCTCCATATTGCTTTCCACAGAGGTTGAACTAGTTTGCAGTCCCACCAGCAGTGTAGGAGTGTTCCTCTCTCTCCGCATCCACACCAGCATTTATTGTTTGGAGACTTTTTGATAAAGGCCATTCTCAATACCATTATCTATCCACACAATGGAAAAATACTCATCAGTACAAGGAAAGATTCTTTATACATGCAACAACATTGATCAGTCTCAGAGACTTAAGTAAGAATTTCAACTCTTACTTTACCATTTAGTATGAACTTTTTATTGCAGGGAGTAGACTAACTCTCTTCTCAGCATAGTTACTTTACCATTTACTCGCTGTGTGTTCTCAGAAAAGTTATCTAATGTCTTTGTGCCTCAATTTCCTCTAGTGTACAAGAGAGAAAATAATGCCCAAGTCATAGAGCTGGTGGGTTTGTTGAATGAGATAAAATTTGTAAAGTATTTAGTAAAGTATCTACCAATAGAAAGCTCAATAAATGATGGCATATAAAAAAAAGTTCATACTACATGTTTCCATGTATATAGAATTTTAGAAAACACAAGCTATTCTACAGTGACAAAAAATCAGGGCTGTGTTTTCCTGCAGATGGAAGAGTGGGAGCATGAGGAAGCATGCGACTAGGGAGGAAAACAAGAAACTATTTGAGAGATGGATTTATTTACTATGTTGATACAATACATTTTTATCTATGTCAAAACATATTGGCTCATATAATTTAAACACATGCATTTTTCTGTAAGTTTATTGTATGTCAATTATACCTAGATAAATCTGTTTTTAAAAAATAGGGGGAAGAATAAATTTGCATGAGATTTGTTTTTATTGATTGGGTAAAACAAGAGTTTTTCATTTAGATAAGTATATGGTGATAAAATAATCATGCATGATGTTTATTTGTAAATTCACTCAATGAGTCAAATTTTTACTTTTATATTTTCTACAGTAGTATCAACATATCTCAGATTTTTTTTTAAAATTTTACTGTTGTTTATTTCAAGTTTCAATAAATACAAAATCAAAACTCGCTTTCTTTTTAGAATAAGCAGGAGTCTATTTAATGCACATGATATTTTTTTAAAAAATCAAGGAAATGGAATCAGCTGTCATGCCTAATATTATCACACACACAATTTGAAATACCATTTTCAAGTAAAATATAGATAATCTGTTTGATACTATTGGGGGTTTATTTTATATATAGCAATTATCAAACTTTTCTTCCAGACCCTCTTAAAAATAATTGAGGACCTCAAAGAGCTTCTGGTCATGATCATTATCTCAGATTCTCTCTGGAGGTTGTACAAAAGACCTTGGCTAACCCGTCACTCAGACTCAGAATCTTCTTTTTTGCCACATACCATTTTGATCAGCACTTGCTCTAAAGAAGCTATAGTTTCCCCTATTATGTCATCATCAGGATTTTATGTTTATCATGACTAGTGCAAATGAGCACATCTCTTGCTACTCATTCACCTGAGGAGTTGTTATAGCATCCTGACCACCTAATATCACATAATAATCCATAATCACTTTACTTACCACTTTAATTATCTCTTCCTTTTTAGTACCACTTTTAACTAATCACCCAAATACTAATATTTGGTTTAACCATCTTGCCTTTTTATCATCCTTTTTTAATTTGCTCACTTATTTTCTGAATAATTCATATCTTCTTTCTGTCATGCATCCCCATTTTGTGGAGTTGAGCTAATAGATTTTCAATAGCTTCTCTCATTTGGTCTTGTTTTCTAGTCACAATGTCAAATAAGATGCTCAAAGAGGCAGAACTCCATTTATTAAGGCATTGATCATAACTTCATTACAGGCACACCATTAACATCATCATATAACACTTTAACATCATCATATAACCAAATGAAAGTAGCTTACATTATCAAAATTTTAGCAGGCTCAGGAAAGTTCTCTTTAATATATAAAGATGTACTTGAGCAATTTCACTTCTCCAGGTAATCTTTACATAACTCTCACCTAAATCGGCTCATCAGATTGGACATTGGTCTATCCATTTATATTCCTCCCAGGCTGTGATTAAGTAGGGATGCTGAGTAAGATCAAATATACACTTAGATCACTGTGCCTTGACCTAGAGAGAGAACTCCTTCGTCTCCAGTCATAACATACTCCTCAGCAATATCCATCCAAACTCAACTCTTAGTTGACTTCCCCACTGTTTAAATTGACTTAGCAATGATCCCATGTTTTGGGCCTGACACTTTTAAATCTCATTGATAAGATTTTCTATTGTCAATGATAGTTAATATTTGTTCAGAAGCAATGTGGGTATTATAAGTTTTTCTTCCTCCTATTTCTTTTTTTCTGTGTTCATAAATAAAACCTGTGTTACCTAATAGAATCAGGCATCACTTGGGTTGTTCTATTATTCTGCCAATTATGCCAACTATGCCAACTACACTAATCATATCAGCTTAGATATTTAAGAGGACTCACAAAAACAAATTACATATCCATAAAACAGGTGAATATAAACAAAGGATACATAGAAGAAAAAGTAAATAAAAGCCTGGAACAGCTTTAGGGAGATCTTTAGAGTACTTTTTCAGCCCCACAGGACAGACACAAATAGATCTCTTATCCCCCTCTGATTAGATAGCTAAAACCAGGCTGGGCATGGTGGCACATGCCTATAGTCCCAGCTACTCAGGAGGCTGAGGCAGGAGGATCACTTGAACCCAGGAGTTTGAGGTTGCTATGAGCTAGGAGCAACCTCAAACCCAGGAGTCTGAGGTTGCTGATGCCATGGCACTCTAGCCCCGAGCAACAGTGAGACAATGTCTCCAAAAAAAAAAAAAAAAAGACTATGAAAACATGAATGAGTAAAGAAATTATGCCATGTCCTCATGATAAAAATTCTATTTAGAAGCAAAATAGTATGAACTATTGATGAACTCACAACATGGATAAATTCAAAACAATACTGAATTAGGGATTCCAGGAAAAAAGTACATATTTATGATTTCATGTATATAAAAATCTACTACATGCTAAATAATTTCCATTATGCTTAGTTTCTAACCTGTTCTTGACATGTCCTAGTCCAGTCTAGGTTCAACTGTTTATATATCTATATTTTTCTCAAAACAAGTTTTGGTGCATGTACTGAAATTCACTGAGATTTTATCCACTAATCTACTGAAATCAATGTTTTAATCCAAGCAAATGCTAAAAAGTACCTAATAAATTAGTACCAACAACAGCACCCATATTAGGTCATAGTGGGATCATGATCCACCAACTATCAACATTTGGAAAAATATTTATTTATGCATTGGTTTTGGTAACATCAGCTGTAGAAGAAGAAATGAGAGCAAGAGAATCAAGTGGCCAGAAGAGGTTGTGAGAAAACTCACAAGACACACGTGAACAAAGTCCACCCATCATGGGTATCAGTGCACATGCAAACCATCAGCCGTAGTAAGGCATGCACCAATGACCCGTTTTGAATAATGCTGTACCAGCTCCCCCAATTCTGCCTAGTACTAGTTCAGTCCCAGTTTGATCTAACTTAAATGAATATTTCCTCTTTTTGTGTGTGCTCTATTGTTTCTTACTTTTTGCATAATTTTTAATTTAAAACATTTAATTGACAAAAATTATATACATTAAAAGTGTATAATGTGATGATATGACACATGATATGTACACATCGTATACTGATTACCACAGTCAAATTATTTAACACAGCCATCACCACTCATAGTTATTAATACAATTTGTGTGTGGAGGGTGGGAATACTTAAAATCTACTCTCTTAACAAATTTTAAGTGAACAATATACTATTATTAAATATAGTCGCTATGCTATACATTAAATTCCCAGAAGTTATCCATCTTATAACTAAAAGTTTGTAACCTTTACCAACATCTCCCTGTTTCTCCAGCTATCCCCCAGCCCTTGCCCCAACATTTCTACTCTGATTCTATGAATTTGACTTTTTTAGATTCCACACATAAGAGAGATCAGGCAGTATTTGCCTATGTGCGTTTGCCTCATTTCACTTAGTGTATTGTCCTCCAGATTCACCCATGTTACCACAAATGACAGAATTTCCCTCTCTTTATTGCTGTATAATATTTCAATGTGTGTGAGAGTGTGAGTGTGCATATGACATTTCTTTATTCATTCATCCATCAGTGGACATTCAGGTTGTTTTCATATCTTGGCTATTGTCAATTATGCTGCATTGAACATGGGAATACAGATAACTCTTTAAGATACTGATCACTGATCTCATTTCTTTTGAATATATACTCAGAAGTAGGATTTCTGTGCCAGGGCAGATACTAGAATGGAGTGTCAGAGCTCATAGTAATGAAGGATACAAGATCAGAAATAAGGAAAGCCCTGCCAGTGGAGAAAAATGAAACTAGACAAAACCTATTTGTAACATGTACGCATGCAGGAAAGGAGTTTAACACCCTGCCTCTGTTAAACATACTGATTCCAGTTTTCTTTTTTAAATGAAGACTATTTAGAGCTTTTAGGAAGCAAAGTAAATGCCAGGTACTCTCATGATTGATACATTTCTCTCCTATTTCTCTACTAACATCTAAATCAATGCTATTCCATTTCTGTACCTTATAGATTGAAAATATGCTAATAACCCTCCTGGTCTATAGTTATTCAAAATATGAAGAAGAGAAAATAGACTTGCCTGCTCTAGTATACATTATTTGCTACACTGTGTTAGAATTTATTTTCACATTTATTGGGATACAAAGGGCCAGTTATTCCTTCATTTCATTCAGCATCCCACCCAGGAGAAAAGGAATGATACAAGCTATTCTATAGTCCTGGTTTTCTTGCATCCACTTCCAGGAACACTTTCTGTAAGCCTTCATCTCATTAACTTCTACACATTTGTCAGAGCTTAGATTAAAATTGTCAGTTCTTCAGAGTGAATTTTTCTAATATATGTTACAAATTCATATCTAAATCAGCTGCTTGTGTTTTTCTCTCAGAGGATCATGCTCTCATTCTTCAAAATCTTCATTGTATATAACTATACATTTATTCAATGTCTGTTTAATATTCATTTCCCCTGCTAGATTTTAGCTGCAAGAAGACAAAGAAAAGTAATAATAATAATAACAATATCTTTGACATTTATAGATTTCAATATCCCTCTGGCAGCCTTGGTTCTTTATGTGGCCTTCTGGATCCTTGAGTGTGGTCTTTTGATTGAATCCAAATTTTACAGAACAAATCCTTTTAATAAACGGATTTGTTCTGTGAAGTTTTAATTTAGTCCATGGGCTGCACTTGGGGATCTGGACGGCCACATGTGACCTTGAGGTCACAGGTCCCCCACCCCTAAGTAACCTCTACCTTGTATTTCCACTATGTACTCTGATGTGACTATACTTTACATTTTGTCATTACTTCAAATTACACCTTTTAAATTTTAAAACCTGAAATATGAACTCAGATTCCAGCCATCCCTTTGAGTCTTGTCTTGAGTTTGATTGGAAAGTTTCTTCAAGTTCTTTGACTCATCTCAGTTCTCTGACTTAGAATATCACTCATCTAAATCACTTGCTGAAATTTTCTGTCCAAAGTGATATGATTATCCAATTGAAGAACATATCCTCCATAGTCTTCAAATCCATAAGAAGAGGAGCTGAGAATGTGTGCTTATTCATTTCAAAAAATTTCATGTTTTCTACTCTCAAATGTGAATTCTATTTCTTTTTAATTATTTAATTCTGGCTTGTTAAATTTCTTCTTTTCCATGAAAAATGCTTCTAACTATTATTATAGCCATCGTGTCCTTAATCTTATTCCTAGCCTTCTCATTCAGTAAGTAGCCTTATTTTCCACATTTCTGAGACACTTGAGAAAATAGTCCTGAACCTTTATAACTTTCCTTTTTATTGTTTATATACAAGACATGATATATAGTATATATAATTTGCACATTATAATACACTGTAAATATATTGTATATATGATATATAATAATAAAACTATATGTATGTATATATAAACAAACTATATTATTGTATTCATATATTTGGTCTAAATTACGTATATATTTTTTTCTGTTAATACTTTTCTTTACTCATGTTCTGTAGGGGGCTATGTGCTAAAATATATCCTCTCTTCTTTAGTGTATATCTTATCTTTTCCTCACTGTAAAACAAAAACAAACTAATAAAACACCTTCGTTTGAATATGAAGACAATCTCATTCCTTCACAAACACTCTCTGTTCCTCCACTAACACTCTCTGTTCCTCACTTTTATAGTTTATGTCTTCCTGTCAAAATTCATGGAATAGTGGTC
This sequence comes from Mirza zaza, assembly GCA_008750895.1. Classification (NCBI taxonomy): domain Eukaryota; kingdom Metazoa; phylum Chordata; class Mammalia; order Primates; family Cheirogaleidae; genus Mirza; species Mirza zaza. Next base: position 13,094 of record VSMD01046648.1, on the reverse strand, counting down.
TGGAGATATCTTGATATTTTGAGCTAGAAAGACTCTTGAAGATTGTCTTCTTTAATCTTTTTATCTAACTGATGAGAAATAGTACCTAGATTTTCAAAATGTAAAATTCAGTTTTCTTTTGTCTGTCAAACTATTCCTTTTCTACCCATCCTGCAATCTCTTGAAATCTATTCTTTTCAGTTATCCTGCTCAACCTAGGCTTAAACTAACTTACTCCTGCTTCTTTCTCTCCAAAGGAAACCATTTAGTAAGTCCTATCGTTTCTACCAGCTCAATGTCCCATGCACTCCACTCTTCCATTTTGTTACTATTGACAACTCAGTAGTCCCTAACCATATTAAATCTCACCTGTGCGATCTTTACGCAAAAACTATAAAAACAAACTTCTACATGATCCCTCAGTTGTGTGTTTTTCCTGACTTCCAAGCCCAAGTCATTCTATGCGTTGTGGTGGATTCACCATTATAAATAAAAGTGAGCTCTGTTCAAAGTATTCTCTTAATTGCTAAACTAAGTAAAAGTAAATTTGAAATATATTATACCCTTTCCAACTGTTGAGCACTTAGCACATCAGACTTAAAATGATAAATTTTAAGTTTCCCACCACTGAGAAATAATTGAAGATAAAGAGATATTTTCATAGATAATAAAGGATACACAGTCTATCACAGTATTGAAATTGTCAACATATTGCATATAAGTGAAGATTTAGTAAATGATAAAACCTTTATTGTCTCAGTATTACCCAGGGAATTAACCATAGAATTAAGTTAGAACTCCTTGGTGTCCTTCAGAGAACTCTACAGTATGATCCTAGCTTCCATTTCAGACTTATTTTGCATTCTATATTAAAAATATGTAAACAGGAGGAAGGTATAGTTTTTTAAAGAAGAAAATATAGTAATTTTCATGTTACAATCACTAAAAACAGGAAAAGAAAAACTAATCAAATAAATAAGCAGCTTTATATTAATGATTTACTTTCAAATATCAGGGTTAGACTAAACGCAGAAGGAATAGGTAGCTAATCGAATGCACTTGAAATAAAAATTGTTTCCTCAAATGGTGGAAAATCACTGGAGTTTTAAATAATATTCAGCCAATGACACAAAGTAAGTGATTGAAAAAGAGATGCAAGGAGGATTAGGGAGATGCAGTGATCAGAGGTTAGAGAAGGGAATTTTTCCCTTGTTTTCTCCATCTCTAATCATAGGCGGAGGAAAAAATCCAGCTGCTCTTAAAATTTCATTCTTTATCACCTCTAGCACGTTCCACTTTATGCAAAAAAAAAAAAGTGATTGCCATTGAAGAACTAAGTTAAAATGAGGAAAAAAGTAAAGGCTGAGTCTTCCTCACTCTACCTCTAGCTGTGAAACTGATTGATGTTTTTAAAGCACTCAAGAGGCAGCTGCAGTTGCTGTTTCTAAACAAAAAAAAAAAAAGAAAGAAAAAAAGAAAGAAGTCCAGGGAATTAGGTGGCAAAATCATTTTTCCCACAATAAATGAGGAGAGGATTATGTTAGGTAAGAGTAATACAATAAATGCAGCAGATCTGGGAAAGAAAGGGAACAGTTATGTCCAGGAGAGCAGGCAAGCGAGCTTGGCAACAGTGTTCCGTAAACTGCAACAGCCAGCAGAAGCAAGACCATTCCTAGTCCTGCTTCATTATGTAACTAATAGATCTTCTTATCCCTGAAGACCTATTTCCAACCATTTACTATAATGAGCAATCATAGCCTCAATCGTCTAATGCGTAGAACACAGAGAGTAGTCCCCGACTTGACCTGAGGTTTTAGTTATGAGGCCTGAAGCAGGCATAAAGGGTGAGTATCACAGGGAAACGACCAAGAAAATGTAGTTAAAGCTTGGATTTAGAAAAAAATAGGAGAGAAAGAGAGTTGCTTTCTGAGGAACATGGAGTACAATGGTACTAAAAATATAGATTGGAAATTTAAAGACATGGCAAATATTTGTGAGGTAAAACAAAAACCGATTTTGCTAGTTTTATCCTTGGATTCTTTTAGATGTTTGAAGTGTGGACGTTCAAATAAATAGTACATGTTAGCATGTTCATGAACCTAAAAGGATGACAAGGGTAGAGTCGGCACCCTGGGGATTCTGCTGAACTGAGGCTTGTTTTATTAATGTGAAATCCATAATAGCTAATGTAATAATGAACATTGTACAGGGAAATGCTTCACATGACTTCTGCTTTAGAGAAATGAGGTAAAGGCAAATATATTCCTTTATGTGTGTTACTGTTTTAAATACACTCATTAACAGAACATATCTGGAGTGATTAAATTAATGCTCTCTAATAATAATAATGATGATACACATACCTTTGGAATGATTATAGGAAGGCATATATGTGCAGTGCTTAGAATAGTGCCTGGCATATATTAGAGAATAAATGTTTGTCATATTTAAAATAATGTTATAGCTGTGTGATGTGTCCTTTTAACACAAAAATTAATTAAAAAAACATGGATATTTTCAAGTAGATTATGGTTTCAAAAAAAGGAGATTTTATATACATATAGATATATACATACACATGTGGGAATGTGTATGTTTGTGTGTACATAGATAACAACACAAGAGAAGAAAGGAGGAGCTGACCAAATTCAGTAAGGATGCAGTGGAAGGTTGAGATTACATTTATCAAAAACAAGATTTATAAAATAATATTAGAGCTAGAATTTTAAGACTGGATTGGATTTGAGAATCTACCTTGGGAGACATAGAACACATAGACTAATAAATGAGAAAATGGGAAATATATAGATATCTGTGAAAAAGTGCAATTTGGAAAATTCAAGAATATGTGAAATTTGGCCAGGTGTGGTGGCTCACACCTATAATCCTAGCACTTTGGGAGGCTAACGTGGGAGGATTGCTTGAGGCCAGGAGTTCGAGACCAGCCTGAACAAGAGCCAGATCCCTGTCTCTACAAAAAATAGAAAAATTAGCCTGGCATGGTGGTGCATGCCTGTAGTCCCAACTACTTGGGAAACTAGGGCAGAAGGATCACTTGAGCCCACGGGTTTTGGGTTGCTGTGAGTTATTATGATGCCATTGCACTCTAGCTGGAGTGACAGAACAAGACTTTGCCTCGGGGACAAAAAAAACATTGGAAGTTATTAAAGGCCATGAAGTTCCATCTTAATTGTGACAAGCTATTTTATACATGTATATAATAAGAAACAAGATGTTCCAGATTTAAATGAAATGAGTGCATATATGACCTCAAAAAGTTTATGATCTCAATTCTGAATGGACCTTTATAACATTTTTACTTACTCATGAGGGCAGTGACATGTAAACTTTGCCCAATGTTGTCATTTCATTGTCTAGATGAATATTTCTTGAATAAATACATAGAATATAGAGGCAGAATTAAAATAAATATGTTAATTCAATTAGTTGGAAGTAAAAAAAGAAAAGGTATGATAAAGTTTCTATGACTAGTCATCAAAGATTTACTTTCCTCTCTATAAGACTGCATTGAACATTATCTTCCAGTTCTTAACACAGGCTCTAATACACAATAGTACTGGAAAAATATTTGCTGAGAAAGCATACTTTCATTGGTGTGATTGTACTCTACAAGTCTATATGCAGGTCTACTTTATAATTTATAATGGCAGAAAAGTCATACATTTTGTAGAATTATCAAAATTCATTTAAAATACTCTATTGTAGGATACTTTAGAAAATTTTAACTATCTTAACTGTACTACTTATACATCTAGTTTGAACAACTATATGTTAATGGATTAGATAATATTATATGCCTAAAGTCAAATTGATGGAGTGCTGTGTGCACATATAATGTTTGGATATATTTTATTTAGCTGTCCTTGCAAGTAGTATAAAATGCTTCATGTATATCCAGAACTGTATGGTTGAGTCTATTTTTCCACACTCTTGATTCTCTGGGGTATATAGTTATATTCAGTCTTTGTCAAACTAATAGGTAAATAAAGCTTATTTATTTTTAATTTAAATATGGTGATTAATATGTTCAAAGACTCTATTTGTTAAGAATTTCTTTTATTTTGTGAGCTGAATTTTTATGACTTTCACTTAATTTTTATTTTTCTTTATATATTTATAAGCAAAATATTTATATTAAAATATTAACACTTTATGTAATACTCAAGATAATATCTTTGTAGTCTCTCAATTGACTTTTTCTCCCTCTTTTTATATATAATTTTCCAGTCATAAAGGGTTAAATGATCCATATTTCCTTTTACACTTTTCCATCTTTGTATGTTATACATAGTTTTTGTCATTATAACCAGAGACTATTTTTGCTCTACAAATGATTTTTCCCTTTATCAAAGCATTTCTCTCTTCAACTTAAATAATAAAAGCAGATAGGCTTTTCTGTGCCCAAATTTAAGGAATGCTATACCACAAAGACTAGAATGAAAGTGTTTTTAAAACTTTGACTATTATGATTAGAAAAATCTAGGCCATTAAGGTAATGGAAATTCAAAGTCTTGAAAGACAGATCATAAATAAAAGCAATTATTTCCCTGTTCTCTTAACTAGTGAGAATAATCTCCATTTTGGGTGTTTGGACAAATAGATAGAAGGGAAGAGTTTAGAAATGGAACTCTATGCCCTACATCCTGCAGTTGGTTGGGATTTGGCAAACACCCCTAATTACTTTGTTGATCCAGATCTGAATGGAGAAAGTTATATAACAGATTTTTCTAAGTGGAGCCTAAGGGAAGTTGGGATAAACTAAAAAATGAAATGGTGCCTGGTTATACAGGCAGGAAAGCCCTCAAAACACCTCACAGCCTGGTAAGTTTTATGTTTAACTTTTCACGGAGGCTGCAGTGGGACCATTCCAGCGTATGCCAACGTACCATGAACACTGAAGAAACAGTTTCTAGGCTTGTAGTGTCCATGAAACAGAAGAAAAAGACAAGTATGCAGCAAACTGTGAGCATTAACTTAGAAACAGATAAGTCGTGGATGCTCAGTAGGAGCTTCTGTTATCATATAACATCAAGGAAAACGCTGGTGTTCCTCTGAAACTAGGACAGCATGTAAACACCATTCCCTACTCCCTACTCCAGATTTAGATGGAAACCCACAGCAGGGGAGAAGAACCTCAAAGTGATTGAGATTATATTTTTGGAAAACTGAAGACCAGGGGCTTGAAGTGATAACAAAATGGACTCATAAATAATTAAATAGTTGCATATCTCATTTTGTGACCAAAAGTTTATCCTCATTATGGCCACAAAAGAAAATGAGAATATCAATCTATCATTTTTCCAATACATTATCAAATTTAAATTCCTACAGCTGAATTTATTTGCTTGAATTTATTTTTTGTGAAACAGTGAAGGGAGAATCTATGTGTTATGAGTAAAAACATTCAAGAGTACTGAACAATACACCTTTCTCAATTTAGGAGTACTGTAGAGATTCTAGAGTTTAGCTTGCTCACCCAATTCTGTATAAATCAGGCTGATAAGGAAATGTTGCATTAGAATGAACCCCTCAAATTTTTGTATCTCTGATTAGTTGGTCAAGTTACAATGTTACAATTTTTCCAAAGGGTTAGGTTTGCCATGCTACTTTTACTTCCACCAGTTATCCTTGTCTCTAGTCCTTAGCTCTTTCTATTAGCATATGAAGATTACACAAAAATATTGAATATGTGGTGTGGTTGCAAGGCCTGTTTCTTTAGTTTTCATGTTATTACTCATCCATTGAAGTAGACTGGCTTTGAAATGGGTATTCTCACTAGTTCCAATACTCTTCACAGACCTTTGATAGTTTTTTTTAAAAATTATTATAGGTCTATGTGCTTTATACATATTTCTGCATTTCTGAGATCCATTAATATCTTCAGACTGGTTTTATGGGTGTCATTTTATTTATATGTCTGCTGAAAACATGAATTTATATGAAACTGTTTATAGTTTGTTTATTTTTCCTATAACTACTACCCCAAATTCTACTAAGGATGTTATAGTTCATATAGTGTATATGAAGGTGCTGCCTATTTAAATTTGAAATACTACAAACTTTGAAAGACAAGTACATCAAGTGATTTAAGAAGGTGGATCTGTACATATGAGGCTATATTATAGTGACCTTTTTGGAAACTGTTCTACTTACTTAGCTCATGCTGGGCTCTCAAAAAGGATTTATATGAAAACTTTTGCTCGTCTCTTTCAAATTGCTCTAAATCACACTGTGTAGGTCACACATATATTACAGATTGTGGTATTTTAGGTTTTCTTTGGTTCATTATTGTTGGTTAGTAGGGTAGGAGTGGTTTTCAAGGAAGGTATTTTTCTGACTAAACCTATTTCAGCAGCTTTCCTGGGAAGTTCTCAGAATTGCAAGGGGAAAAGGCAATGCAGAGATACCCTTTAATGTTCCAGCAACTGGTGATCAAGTTGAAGGGCAAATTCTACTTACACTTACAGGGGTTCTGTGTTAGAACAGTATGTTGTTAATTCCTTGCTCTACAACTTGGGACCCTGGTCCAAATGAATCATGCTGTTATTAGATTTCTTATTTGGTGGAGCTAGCTATTTGGTCAAGGGAAACAGTCTACTGTCTGTGCTTGAATAACCAAATGGAGCAAAAAACCCAGATGTTTTATGAGATTTGAAATTACTTAACTATATGAAATATTTTTTTCTAGATAAAGAATGATTGTATCATAGTAAATAATTTGAGTCTCTACCATGTGCTCTCAAATTTTATTTTATATTCAAGTAAAGATATGAAAAATACTATACTGAGATCTATAATGATCCTGAATATAATTTTCCAGATAGTTTCAGTGATCCCTCTGAGGCACATCCTCTGCACTATTTTTGCCCAGACAGTAGGTTTGTTTCTCATTAGACAAGAGTGTTTTTCATCACACTGTGGAACTCTCATCACAAAAAGACAAGCCAGGGAGTTGAGCAGCTATAGGTTAACCCTGAATGTTCATTAAAATCACCAGGTTTTGTCAGTAGAGTGAATAGTGGTCATACACTTCATAGTAGGCTCTGGGGAGGAATCTCTGTTTCAGAGTAGGTTGCAGTTGCTCATTAATAGCATATCTGTCCAAAACAAATAACAATTTCTGAGGCAGGAAGTTGTTGCTTTTAACTCATCTAAGCTCAAAGAGCAAGGGGAAGAGTTTTGATTTCTAACATCCACATACAAAATTAAAGGTATAAAAATCACCTGAAATTTTCCAAAATGATTCTTAATTGAGAGCAATTTGAGTCATTATAACTGGAGTTCTGATAATTGTGTTAGATGTGAATTTACAGAATAGCTCACAGAATACATATAATGTAATGCATTTATTTGATATATACAGTTTGAATAAATCTAACTTGGGTAAAATTTAGAAATACAAATGAGAAAAGAATGGAATTTTATTTCCAAGCCTTTAAGTATTAAATTTTTTTCTGACAGATTAACAGAGAACATTCAGCAAGAGGAAATATCTATAGCTAAGATGAGGGGGAAAAGTGTTAAAATTTGATGAAAATTAATTCACTTTCCTCTGGATTGGTCAGAATTTCATGCAATTATCTGAATATCCTCACTCTCCTGCCCTCATTCTCCCTTCTTTCTTCCCTTTCTTCTCTTTCACTTTCCTAAAAGTTGTATCTCAACTTTTATCAATTTCACATATATGTTCTAAGATATTGCTTGCAGACTTATGAAAAAAGTGTCATTTTTTAAATATCTCTGTACATTTTCTACATCAATATCTCAAATAAATCTTGTTCTTCCTTCACATTTATCAACTCAAAAACCACCCCCTCTTTAAAACCTCTGAAGAATACCTTTGCAAGCCAGATATAATTGCTGTTAAGATTTTATGTTCTAATAGAGTTTTGAGCATATTTCTGATACAGTGTTTATCATGTTATAATCACTTGACTGTATGTCTGTCCAGTCCTTGCATATCATGATCACTGTGAAGGCATGGACCATACCCCCTTTCCTTGCTTATTATCATTTATTAAAAGTCCTAGCCTATGGTATTGCACAAAGATACAACCCAACAAATTATTATTACTGAAAGCTTTGACTTATTTTAGTAAAATCTAAACCTGATATAATATTGTGCATTAAATAATCATAACAAGCACTTAATACCTATGCAATCAAAAATAAATTATATATGGAAGCATTTGCCAATTATGTTTCAAATCATTACTGTAAATGTACTCTAAAGTGACATTTTAATTGCAGGAATACTAATATGTACTTAAAATCTTCAAATTATTTTAAATAAATTATATACTGTGTTTCAAAATGATAATCTGTAAAAATCTTCCTTCAATTTTATGCATTTGAAATAGTTGTCTGCCATTTTCAGAGAAAATAATAATAATAGTAATATTACCTAACAATTGTAGAGGGCTTAATATATGTCAAATATTGTTCTAATTGTCACTTAAATTATCTTATTTAATGACTAAAAACATTCTATGATGCAGATAGTATGGTTTTACCTGTTTCACAGAATGGAAACCAAGGTACAGAGGTGTTCAGTCATTTGATTAAAGTTATGGTGGTACTAACTAAGGAAGCCTGGTTTCAAAATTATGTCATTCAGATGCTAGAGCTTTTGTTTATAACCAACTGGACAAGACATACTATTTATCCTCCAGTTTGAAGATGCAGGTAATTATAAATTCCATTGGGGGGAACAGTGTGTATTTGCTAGTGGTCACTAAGAAAATGCATATTCATCATTCAAAATGAAAATGATTCTGGTCTATATTAGGGGCAATATACATGCTTAGATTTGTGAGATATAAATGTATGCTAAATATTCTATTTTTCTAGTTAGGCTACTCTGAGATTAATGCCATGATTCTATTTTTTAAAAGTGTTTAGTAAATTATCTGTGGCATGAAAACTCATTATTTCTTCTCATAAAATGAGGGGATAGAGACTAAGCAGGTCTCATTGGAACCATGATCTCATAACTGGTCTACACATTTCATAATATGTATAGATGGATGCAAGTCATTAGAAACAGAAAAAAAGTACATATGAGTGAAATAACTTTGAAGAGAATATATATATTTTAGGATTAGCATTATTAAACATCCAACATAAATTAAAAATGAAAATATCTTTTTTGTGAGTTTTGAGAATCTGTACCATATATATATCCGATAAAGAAAACCAAAGCCACTTTAAGTATTTCAAACACTGAATATCTACTCTAGGGAATTATTTTTAAAAGACACAGAAGAGTTAGAAGTACAACAACCAAAAATAAGCCAAGGAAAGGCCATAAAGAAAGAAGAGCTAATATCCAGAGCACGCAAGATACTAATTTCCCAGGCTGGAGCCCACGCACCCAGGCTTGCTAAAACATGATTAAAAATGCGTTTGCACTCTATTCTGGATTCACAAAAACAACAGCAGCAGCAACAACAACAAATACGGCTTCTCCTTTGGCTGCTAGATTCACGAATCATCCCACCCCACTGTAGTTTCAGTCATTCGCAGCAAATGCCACCTCTTTGTGTTAAAAACAGAGATCTTTGCTTGTTTTTCCACATTCTCATCTCCTACCAGTGCCTCCCTGAAAGCACCTAATAGGAAGTCCCTTGGCATGAGAATTGAGGAAATACAGTCTGCACATTCCCAGCCCTGCAATATACAGAATTTAGAAAGGAGAGTATCAGCCCGAGAGAGCAACACGTTAATAACTGACGTGGCACACTACCATGAAAAATTACAGCCCCAACTTTTATGTGTAGAGTCCAAGAAGCTTTTGTTTTCACGTTTGCTTGAAGTATTGTTGCTATCTAGGACATTAGATTTGAAATATAAACTTTGTGTTCTAAGGAGGAACATCATAGAATTTGTTTTTTCTCCTGAATCTTTAGATCTGATTGTAAATAAGTCCTTTTGCTAACTAATTTTGGATTTGCACTCCATATTCAAATGGATACAAATGATCCATTTGGACACAAACGATCACATTCAGTTGAAAAAACAGCAACTGGACACAAAAAATCAACAGTGCATTCAGTTGCTTTTTTGCACTAATACTGTTGAAAGAGAAATCAACCTTGAGAACTTTAATAGGAATGACAGGCAGACCTGACCCTGAAGACCTAAACAGTACCTAAAGATACCAACTTAGCTGATGAAAACTGTGTGCCTGTCTCAATAAAACCCTTAAAATTACAATCTATCCATTTGAGTTGCTTGTATCTCTTTATATCTACTCTCTTGCACTGCTCTATAATCTACTCATACAAATATTCTTTTCATATCAGTTTAGAGAATTTTCTATGTGTACTACTATGACTAAACAGGTAGACAAAGAGTCATAGGTCTTTTAAGTTTGGTGAGATAATGCTACCTCATACAGAAATGGTTATTTTTTTAAATTATCAGTGAAAACAACTAGAGATTTATTTGAAAAATTTTACAAAAGCAATAGATAATTATAAAACCTAAGGATTACTTAAAAGTTCATATTTTACTATGGAATTTAAAACCAGTGTAGATTTCATGTAATAAATTGAAAAAATATGCTTTAGAATGATGAAATCTCCTCCTCTGATTCCTAGCTTCGTGATCTTCTTGCCAAATATTGAACACTTATGTATCAGGAACTGTGCTAAGCTTTCCCTATGAATAATCTCATTTAATTTTCACAACACAACCTTAAGCCATAATTGCTGTTATTCTTATTTCATAGAAATAAAAATTAAAGTTTAGATAGATATCTTACCCAAGGTCAGTTTGTCAATTCTGGACTCTTTGTATATTTAATACTACAATAGATTGCCTCCCTCTTTAAGCTATGTTGATTAATTTTGTTTTCACAGGAAAAAAACAGTTCATAACAGATATTTTTAGGACCCAAAGATATTAGTGAAATAATGTATGTAAAGTCATGACTACATTCTCTGGAACCCCATTAACCAGTCATTAAATTTGTATCCCATTTTATCATTTCATTCTCTTGGAATAAAACAAAATAAACCAGCGAATAAAAAAGATTTTAGAAAAACAACACTATTTTTCAATGGCAGATTGTATGCAAGTATGTCAATAAAGATACAAACTTATAATTAATTTATCAAAATTAAAAGTTGAACATGTGCTTTTCTAGACATATCAGAACATAAATGAGTGGCTCATTAGGTAAGTCAAAACAAGTTGTGTATTATAAAACCAATGGGTTAATTCAATTGTTATCTTGTGAAGGTTTCTACTTTAATTGAAAGAAATATTAATAACAAATCAATATGAAGAAAGTACAAGCCACTACAGAGTTACATAGTGAGACAGAAATAAATTTAAAAATTTTCACTTATTTACTAATTTATTAACGAACATATATTGAATGCCAACTATCTACCAGAAACCATGTTAAAAATTTAAACTGTTAAAAAGAAATTCTTGGCAGCTTCAGAAGTGCAAAAATAAAACTGCTATATTATGATACCACATATTAATAATTAGGCCATCCAAACCAACCTCACAAGCCAATGACATAGAAGAAACAAAAGATCTCTCAAAATGTCTGTCTCAATTTTGGAGTCAAACTGTAAATTACGATTATGCACTGAGGGAATCTCATTTGATATTTTACTTCCACCTATATAACTCCAGGAGATAGTTTACCATGATCAGCTTTACCAGTAAAGCCAAAATGACAAGATTTCAATTAAAAAAATTATTTATTTTTGAAGATATGATAAATCCTCTACTTTCAATAAAATATAATTAGTTTTGATGTTTGTTCTTGATGTTTTCTAATATCTAAGGATGGAACATATTAGAAATGCAAGTATCCCTAATCTAATATTGAGAAATGCAAGTATCCCTAATCCCGATGATGTAGGGTACCTAGTGTTTTTTGAGTTTGCCCTGTTTGGACTTTCAATTAATTAATTATTTTTCTACACTTATAATTGATAAATTTTTACCTGAATACTGCCTTCAAGCTTAATTTCTTTAGCTATTATAGAAACATTCTTTGCATATTTTGATTTATCATGTATGATATAGTTAAATCCATAAACCTAGAATTGAACCAAATTTAAAGGTCCTAAAATCCAATAACTAAAACTTGTATGTACTTATGATATGATATATTATTTAACAATAATGACATGTTATTTAATAATTACTAATATCTTGCTAAATTCAGTGATGTGATATAACAGTTGAGACTATTAATATATACTTATTTATCTGCTCATTTTATTTTCTCTGTAGAAGCATAAACAAACTTTTTTTGGACTAAAAATATCTATTTAAGATTCAAAACACATAGTATAGAATTTTGAAAGAGTAAAATAATTTCTATCTGTTCTTTTTTTCCTTTCAGCATTTCATGTTTGAGGTTAAAAAAAATTTTTGATTTAAACAACTTAAATAAATCTTCTATATTGTTTATACTATGAAGTCAAAAATAGCTATCCTTTTCTTGTACATCTTTTGACAGACTTAAATTGCATTTCTGATGTGTCAAACTGGGGAATGTCTTGTTGGCTTATGACATGGTGCAACACAAATATATGTACAAAGTATATCCCAGGTTGACAAATTACAAGTATGTTTTTTTTAAATATCAAACACTAGCTGTCAATTCACACTTTTGTACAGCAACAGTTTAGATTTTTAAAAACTGGCAAATGGAAAATAACCTAAATAATATATCTTCATATAAAGTGTGAGCAAGTCATTTTTGATTTTCTTATCTTAAAAATCCAGAACCTTGGCCGGGCGCGGTGGCTCACGCCTGTAATCCTAGCTCTCTGGGAGGCCGAGGTGGGCGGATCGTTTGAACTCAGGAGTTCGAGACCAGCCTGAACAAGAGCGAGACCCCATCTCTACTATAAATAGAAAGAAAGTAATTGGCCAACTAATATACATAGAAAAAATTAGCCGGGCATGGTGGTGCATGCCTGTAGTCCCAGCTACTTGGGAGGCTGAGGCAGTAGGATCGCTTGAGCCCAGGAGTTTGAGGTTGCTGTGAGCTAGGCTGACGCCATGGCACGCACTCTAGCCTGGGCAATAAAGTGAGACTCTGTCTCAAAAAAAAAAAA
>VSMD01046641.1:0-40964 GCA_008750895.1 Mirza zaza | reverse complement strand
GCTCTCTGGGAGGCCGAGGTGGGCGGATCCTTTGAGCTCAGGAGTTCGAGACCAGCCTGAGCAAGAGCAAGACCCCATCTCTACTATAAATAGAAAGAAATTAATTGGCCAACTAATATATATAGAAAAAATTAGCCGGGCATGGTGGCACATGCCTGTAGTCCCAGCTACTTGGGAGGCTGAGGCAGCAGGATTGCTTGAGCCCAGGAGTTTGAGGTTGCTGTGAGCTAGGCTGACGCCACGGCACTCACTCTAGCCTGGGCAATAAAGTGAGACTCTGTCTCAAAAAAAAAAAAAAAAAAAGATATGTTTAAGCCTAGTTATAATGATTTCAAATCCATGGTCCAAAACTGCTATTACTTTTGCACCAACCTAATATTTAATTATCTATTGCTGAAAACAATTGGCTACTGTTTCACATATATTACATTAGCCCTTTTTTTCTAAGAACAGTATAAATGGCATCACTGTATCACCTTTTTATCAAAGTTATTTTGTACACATTTCTTTTTGATTCCTTATTTCTCATAATTATGATCAAACAACAACTGTTTTACAAATATTTAGACCCATTATCTGGTCATTTTCTGAGCAGTCCATTAAACATTTGATCAAAATCTTTCTTGGGAAGTTGAGCACTTTGGTCTCCTTCTAGTGAGGTAACCCCCACCTTCCTATTTTTGCTAGCTCTTTCTACCAGGAGCCATGAGTGGTTTTTAAAATATGGTCTCTAGTTTAAGTTAATTAGAGGTTATAAACATGAACTTTCAATAAAGAGTCAGTAAGAAAAAACATATGCATAAACCCTCATTCCTGAGAAAGAAAAAGAAGAAAAACAGCATTAAAGATCTATTTTTTGGCTGGGCGTGGTGGCTCACGTCTGTAATCCTAGCACTCTGGGAGGCCAAGGAGGGAGGATCATTTGAGCTCAAGAGTTTGAAACTAGCCTGAGCAAGAGCGAGACCCTGTCTCTACCAAAAATAGAAAGAAACTAATTGGCCAACTAAAAGTATATAGAAAAATTAGCTGAGCATGGTGGCACATATCTGTAGTCCCAGCTACTTGGGAGGCTGAGGCAGAAGGCTCGCTTGAGCCCAGGAGTTTGAGGTTGCTGTGAGCTAGGCTGACACCACTGCACTCTAGCCTGGGCAACAGAGTGAGACTCTGTCTCAAAAAAAAAAGACTTCTATTTCTTAAAAGTACCATGGTTTGCTATTCTAAATGACTTGAATTTTTCTGTCCATTAGACTAGAAATAGAAATGAGAGGAACATTTATGAAGTCCATGGTGTTTCCAGCACTGCCATCTTGGGTGATTTGGGGCATGTTTTGACTTACTGTACTGCAATTCCCTTACTTGGCAATAATCTCTCAAAGTTATAGATCCATCCAGGACTAGCCATCGATAATAAATGTTTGTAAAGTTCTACATCAATGAAGCAGAGTAATATCACAGAAATAATATGAACAACATCCTCAACAAGTGCCCCATGGAAAACTGATAGATGGTTTAACATGAAAAGTAGTGGTTCTCAGCCACTACTTCAGCCCCTCCAGTGGCTGAAGACCACTGGTAGCCTTGGGAAACTGAAGGGAATCACCAATCCTTACAGGTACTGTATCTGCCAGGACAATTTTATTTATAAAAAATAGAGGCTTGACTCAAACTGGCTTAAACAGAAATGTATTCTCTCACAAAACAGGAATTCCAGGATACAGGGTTGTTCTATTTACTGATTCAGTGGTGTCATAAAAATTCCAGGTTCTTTCTTTCCCTCCATCTTTTATGTTCTCTTTTTCCTCTGGCCATTTTACTCATGGTTGCCATACGGCTGCCAATAGCAAAAAGTTTCCTCACTCACATGCAGTGGGAAAGAGAGGGAAGACAAGCCCTTCCCTTCAGTCTGACTGAGCCGAGTAGGATCACAAGTGCATCCTGGGACAAGTTACCTTCACCAGGGAAAAACGTGCTCTGATTGGTCTAGACTAAGAAGGATCCCCTTTTGGACTGGGAATGCGGCAGATGTTGAACAAAACTGGTCTGATCAGGAAGGAGGAAGACAGGGCGATGTGAAACAATCCTTATAAAATTAATTAAACCAAGTTACTGGGATTTTTGATAAGGACATAAGTCTTGAAATAGCACAGCAATTAACCAGCTCTTGCCCCACAGCCCCCTACCTTATAGCCGATTACTGCTTACAAGGCACATAGACTTTCGTCACAAAGTACTATAATTTCCCTTAATCACTCCTGTAATAATATCTTCAATGTTAAGAAACATAAGACTGTTTCCTAAGATATTTTCCAGACCCTGCATTCCAGCGGGCCCATTGACACCAACCAGTCCCGTGACTCCTGCTGGGGAACTGACTCAGCACAAAAATGCAGTTTCTACCTCCCTATAATTTCATCCTGCCAATCAGTTGTGTCAATTCCCTAGCCCCCTGCCGCCCAAAATTCCCTAAGAACCTCAGCCCAGAACTCTTTGTGGAGACAAATTTGAGGGGTTCTTCCTGTCTCCTCCTTTGGCTTCTCAAAAATTATTATACTATTTCTCTCCTGCAACGCCTGCTGTCTCAGTATGTTAGTCTGTTACTGTGCAGTGAGCAAACGAACCTTGAGGTCCTATAAGAGACGCTGGCTCAGCCACCAATGGTACCCACTACAGGTGCAAAGCATTGCCCGGAGATTGAATCCATAACTTGCCTTTGCCGTCTCCGACTGCCCCAGCAGCTCTTGTGATCTAAAAATGCAAACCTATTTTGGAAGTATAGCTGCATTTGTAATGGCCTTTAGCCACGTATTTTCTCCACCAAGAGACATTAAAAGTATGACTACTGATAAGGAAAGGAGCGAGGGAGGGAGGGAAACAAAAAGGAAGACAGGCAGGCTCTTCAAAATGTAAACCTTTAAATTAAATTGCAGTTCCTACGGGAAAGTGCAGCCCTGTCTCCCTCTGCTGGAATCATAGTAAAATTGCTTAAACTTTTATTTACTTCCAAGTCGGCCTTTAATTAAAACCTGCTGGCTTCGAGGCTCAAATACAACTTCACAAAAAGTCCTCTAGTTTCCTGTTGAAGGAGTTTGGTATGCCTGTCAGGCTCTAGGGCCGTCGTCGTGGCGGATGTTGTGGTGACAAGCGGAAATGCTGTGAGATCAACCCAGGCCACAAGCTGTGGAGACGGTGGGAGCCCTTCATGGGGTCTGCTGGGGCAGAAGAGGGATGTGGATGCAGGGCCCCTGCAGCTCTCATGCTCTCTGAGGACCGAATACAAAACACAGGCACTTTCTGTTGTCCCCCAGAGCAACCCCAACTGCTGCTGAATAATAATGGTTTGCAATTGAACTGTCGTTTGTCCATTTGGCCCCAACAAAGAGCTCTCAAAGTAGGCAGAAGGTTGCTACCTCCCCTTCCTCCAGGAGGAAGCGAGGCCCTGAGACATGAGGTTATCCGGCCCGGTCGGTCGTGTGGTTAATAGACAGAGAAGTTTGTGCTTTGGTCCCGGGCCTGTGCTTTTTTTCCTCACCTCTGTGCTCCCCTACCCCTTTCTGAAGTGGCTGATCAGCAAGATGATTTTATTTGTGATACATTCTTCTTACTTACCGTGTTGCCCAACAAGGCATTTTGATGACAACTCAGATCTTTTAGTTAAGTAATTCCAGATTATTCCCTGCTAATTAGAGGAGATGATTTATTGAAATAAAGGGGTTTTTTTTGGTGACAGTTAAGAATGAATTCGTTGAATGAGAAGCCACATTTGGAATTGTCAGCTCATGAAGAAAAGAAATAATGTAATTTAATTTTATGATAAAATAAACAACAGATTTCAGTCAAATGCATGGTAAATGTGCAATAGGAAATAACCACATAACAAAAGAACAACATAACACAACATAAGTGGTGCAGTTTAATGTTTGGCTATTTAACTTTGTTCAGCATGTAACTGTCTTGACTTACAGATTAGCTTTGGTTGCATATAATTCCTTAAAATCGGTTAATACAAATTCCACTCTCTTTGAATCTTTTGAAAAATAAAAACAAAATAACAAGCCTCAGAATGTTCTTATTTGTCTTCATTTTTTTTTTCAGATGACCTGGTTCTTTGCCATAAGGGAAAGAGAAAATGTGGGATCTTTATGAACCAATGGAACTAATGATTTTTATAGATTTGTGTTCACCTTCTGTGCTGGGAGGCTCAGGATTAGGCTTGCCTAGGGGCTTCCAAAATCACCTGAATCTTGCCCCGTACCCTGCCACCCAGGAGACCATCCTGGACAGCCTGGATGTGAACAGAAATCACAAGTTCGTGGGGGACTGCAGGTGATCACCAGTGGCATTTTAGTTAATGCTGGAGAGAGAGCTGGCCAACCCTGGTGCCGTGGTCTCAGGGCTGTGAATCCTGCTGCTCACTGTTTTGTAGAATAGGAGTCCCCAACCTGTGGTGAGTTGTAGAATTATTTCATTATATATTACACTGTAATAATAAGAGAAATAAAGTACATAATAAATGTAATGTACTCGAATCATCCCAAAACCATCTCCCCACCACCACCCAACCCCGCAATGCCCCTCCCACTCCAGGCCGTGAAAAAATTGTCTTCCATGAAAATGGTTCCTCATGCCAAAAAGGTTGGGGACCATCGCTGTAGAAAATGCTAAAGGTAGCAGCACAGGTGGTTTTCTCAGTTGCTTCTTCTTGAGTTAAATATTCAGTAGTTTCGGAGTTGCTGAGTTAAATTTCGCCTAATTTAGAATCACCACAGTTCATGCTCTGAAACCTCTGTGATAGAGACATGAAAATTTTAGACAATCATGATTATTTTGCTTAAAAACAGTGCCTTGCTTTCAGGTCAAATTTACAGGTGTTAATTACTGATTCCTAGTAATTTTAAAATAGAAAAAAAAAAAGAAATGCTGCTTTGTCCACCTCTTCCTCTCCCCTCAGTCCTGCAAGGTGCCTCTCCAAGCCGCTGTCCGTAGCCTCTCACACAAAAGGAGGCAAAGGCTGAGACACCAGAGAAATCTCTGAGAAGCAAGGCCAAACTGTCCAGGTGGTGAGGACACAGAGATTCAAGTAAATGACCAAATCGCTCGGGATGTGCGAATGCTTCCTTCTTAGCGTGCAGTGCTGCAGGCACTGCCCATCTCACCTGGACACCATGCTGAGAGTTCTGGGAAAGACAGCCGGTTGTGGGAGGAGCTCATGGTGGGATCTGCTCCATCCAGTTCATGGGCAATATAGCACAGGCTGGTCTTGAACTCCTGGCACAAGCGATTCTCCTGCCTCAGCCTCCTGAGTAGCTGGGACCACAGGCATGTCATGTGCCACTATGCCTGGCAGGGGCTGGTGCTTCTGAATGTCCCATAAATACAAAGCTTGTTATAGCATGCACTTAGCATATGGCTTACCCAGCAGTCTCACTATGAACCTCCAAGAAGACCAAAATGGGAAATCATTAAGATTTTAGGCAAACTTTCAGCTTTCTTCAGTTATATCTACTGGATAACACTCCCAAGAATTTGAACATAGCAACCCTCCCACAAGTAAACAAAGCCTGTGGCTGGAGAGAGTTACTGTAAAGTGGGGATGCTAGGAGGAGGTGTGACATCTTTTTAGAAAGGCAGACATTGCAATAGTAACGGCTCAGACTTGAGCCTGTGTTGAAATCCCACTTAGGTCATTTACACCGGTTCAGTCTCTGGGAGGTAAACCTGTCCAGGCCTCAAATTCATAAAATGGGAATGATAGCAATGGTACCCACTTCTTAGAAAGGTAGATGAGTTAATAAATGCAAAATGCCTAGAATCATGCATGACAGGTGTAAAATGTTTGCTATGGGTTGAATCCCCCCTCCCACATTCATATGAAGCCTAAATCCCCAAAGTAATGGTGTTCAGAGGCGGGGCACTTTGGGAGGTAGTCAGGTCGTGAGGGTGAAGCTCTCATGAATAGGACTAATGTCCTTATAAGAAAAGATACCAGGCTGGGTATGGTGGCTCACACCTGTAATCCTAGCACTCTGGGAGGCCAAGACGGGCAGATCACTCAAGGTCAGGAGTTTGAAACCAGCCTGTGCAAGAGTGAGACCCCATCTCTACTAAAAATAGAAAGAAATTAATTGGCCAACTAAAATATATATGGAAAAACTTAGCTAAGCATGGTGGTGCATGCCTGTAATCCCAGCTACTCAGGAGGCTGAGGCAGAAGGATTGCTTGAGCCCAGGAGTTTGAGGTTGCTGTGAGCTAGGCTGACATCATGGCACTCTAGCCCAGGGCAACGGAATAAGACTCTGTCTCAAAAAAAAAAAAGAAGAGATACCAGAGAGATGATCTCTCTCTGCTCTCCTCTATGTGAGTATACAGCAAGAAGGTGCTGTCTACTAACCAAGAATATGGCTGTCACCACACACTGAATCTGCCAGTGCCTTGAACTTGGACTTTTCAGTCTCCAGAACTGTGAGAAATGTTTGTTGTTTAAGCTACCTAGTCCATGGTATTCTGTTATAGTAGCCTAAACAGACTAAGACAACGTTTCACTGTAGTTGCACAAGGAAAACTGTGTGAATTCACTGTAGAGGACACCACCACCTTGCACTTACACAGGGCTTTAAGCTGACATCTGCTTTTCCATGCATTCTTTCATTTGCTTCTTGCAACAACCCTGCAAGGTAGGTAGGTAGAAATCAGTGCCTCCATTTTACATGTAAGGAAACAGAGCCCAATAATTTTCTCCACTGTAAAATGGAGCAATTAATAGTCCACCAGGAGGAGCAACTTGTTTCTAAATTGAAAGCATGAATTTTCAAACCAAGCCTTTTCTTCATTTGATTGCAATTGGTAGATAACTTTCAAAAACTGCATGAATTGGTATTTTTTTGCTTCATTTCACCAACTTCTTCCATGAATTTCTCACTCACCACTGTATCCAGCCAAAGCAAGTTTCAAGTTGTGTATTTGCCAGTGCTGAGCTTCAGTCAGGACTATCTTTGATGAAAATGTTTTGTGCTAAGATGTGCACAACTCACACAGACACCTGTCAGTTTTTTATAAAATTGAATGTATACCTTAGGTATGACACCAAAAACACAACCAGCCAAAGAAAACACAGATAAATTAGACTTTATCAAAATTTAAAACTTTGGTCCTTCAACAGACACCACCAAGAAAGCGAAAAGACAACCAACTGATTGGGAGAAAATATTTGCAAAGCATATATCTGATAAGGGACTTGTATTTAGAATCTATAAAGAATTCCTACAACTCAACAATTAAAAGACAACCAAACTTTTTAAAAAGGCCAATTTGAATAGACATTTCTCCAAAGAAAATATACAAACAGCCAATAAACATGTGAAAAGATGGTTGACATTAACCATCAGGGAAATGGAAATCAAAACCACAGTGGGGGCCATGTGAGGTGGCTCCTAGCACTCCGGGAGGCCAAAGAAGGAGGATCACTTGAGGTCAGGAGTTCAAGACCATCCTGAGCAAGAGTGAG
The DNA here is from genome assembly GCA_008750895.1 of Mirza zaza. Lineage (NCBI taxonomy): Eukaryota > Metazoa > Chordata > Mammalia > Primates > Cheirogaleidae > Mirza > Mirza zaza. Next base: position 33,462 of record VSMD01046641.1, on the reverse strand, counting down.
ACCCTGTCTACCAAAAATAGAAAAAATTAGCCAGCTTGGTGGCAAGCACCTGTAGTCTCAGCTACACAGGAGGCTGGGGCAGAAGGATCGCTTGAACCCATGAGTTCAAAGTTGTTGTGAGCTAAGCTGATACCACAGCACTCTAACCCAGGTGACAGAGTGAGACTGTGTCTCAAAAAAAAAAAAAAACAAACCCCAATGAGATATCACTTCACATCCACTAGGATGGCTGAAAGAAAAAGGACATACACTAATAAGTGTTGGTGAAGATTCAGAGAAATTGGAAGCCACATCTATTCTTGGTAAGAATGTAAAATGGTGCCCACACTTTAGAAAACAGTCCGGGCCAGGTGTAGTAGCTCACACCTGTAATCCTAGCACTCTGGGAGGCCAAGTCAGGAGGATCGCTTGAGCTCAGGAGTTTGAGACCAGCTTGAGCAAGAGCAAGAATCCATCTCCACTATAAACAGAAAGAAATTAGCCAAACAACAAAAAAATAGAAAAAATTAGCCAGGCACAGTGGCACATGTCTGTAGTCTCAGCTACCCAGAAAGCTGAGGCAGGAGGATTGCTTGAGCCCAGGAGTTTGAGGTTGCTATGAACTAGGCTGACGCCATGGCACTCTAGCCCGGGGAACAGAGTGAGACTCTGTCTCAAAAAATAAAAATAAAAATAGAAAACAGTCTGACAGTTCCTCAAAAAGTTAAATATGTAGTTACCATGTAATCCAGCAATTCCACTCTTAGGTTTATTCCCAGGAGAAATGAAAACATATGTCCACACCAAAACTTATACACAGATGTTCATAGCAGCATGATTCATAATAGCCAAAAATGAAAACAAACCAAATGTCCATCAACTGATGAATGGATAAGTAAAATGTGATCTATCTGTATAATGGAAGATCATTTCACAATTAAAAAGAAATAAAGTACTGATATGTGCTACGACATAGATGAATCTTGAAAACATATACAACATGAAAGAAATTGATCACAAAGACCACATGTTGTATGATTCCATTCATATAAAGTGTCTAGAATAGGCAAATTTATAGGAACAGAAAGTAAACTAGAGGTTGCCTAGGGATAGGCAAGTGGAAGAATGGGGAAATTAGGGTTGATGGTAAAAAAACAGGGAGTTTTTTCTGGGGTGATAGAAATATTCTAAAATTGATTGTGACAATGGTTACATGACTCTGAATATACTAAAAACCATTGAATTGTACACTTTAGATAGGCAAATTGTATGGCATGTGAATTACATGTCAATAAAACTATTTCAAAAAAAATGTACCCCAATCTAATACCCAATATTTCTGCTCCTAGATATGTACCCAGGAAGAATGTTTATACAACATGTTTACACAAACTCTTGTACACAAATGTTTGTAGAGGTTTTATTTATAAATTTATAACATAACTTATTTATTTGAATTTATTATAAGAAGCTTTATTTCTCCAAACAGGAAACAACACAAATGTCCATTCACAGAAGAATGAATAAAGAAATTATGTTATTCATACAACGGAATACCACTCAGCAGCAAATGAGAATGAACTACTGATACATGCAACAATATGAATTAAACTTAAAAGTTATGCTGAGTGACAAAAAACAGACTTAAAAGAGTACATGCCTTATAATTCCATTTATATGAGGTTTTAGAAATGACAAAACTAATCTAATGGCGACAGATCCCAGAACAGTGGTTGCAGAGTAAGGGGGAGGGCATGAGAGAATTTTATAAGGTGCCAGCAATGTTCTATCTGTGTGGATTGTGAGCTAATGGGTTTACACATTTGTCAAAACTCATTGAAATGCACACTTAAGATCTGTGCATTTTACTGGATGCAAGTCATACCACAATAAAAGTTGTCAGCTATAGATAGTTACATAATTATCTATTAATAGTTATTAAAAGGTAGCTGATAACCCAAAGTAAGCAACTGAGGCAAAGATCTTAATCAACGGAGCTTTATTAAGCCAAAGTTTGAGGACAATCACAAACCACAGGAGCATCTGTGATCTGCACTCTCTAAAGAGAGATTTGGGAACTCAGTGTTTACAGGGAGAAGAACAGACAGAAAGAAAAAGGAATAGGACGGGTAGGAGTGAAGGACGGGTAGGAGTGAAGTGAATGGCTACATTCTTGTGAGACTTTAGTTAGTGCCCAGGAAATTTACATTTTACATAAGATAGTGTGAATGTATGAAGAGAAAAAGGGAGTAAAGGAAGACTCAATTATGTAGATGTCCCTGGGCAGGTGGAAGGATGGGTGATTTCATCTCCATTCTGCTCCTGGACAAACTTGTAACCAACATTATTAGGGTGGAATTGAACAGATTTTAGTTTTACATGCTAGACTTAGCATTGAGACCTAAAGTTACAATTGGTGTGTCCTTGTTTATGGGAGGCCAGCAAAGAAATTTCCTGTTGAATGGTCTGTGGGGGCAGTCCTTGTAGATGTCTGAAGCCTTTTAACTTTCCATGGGGTTCTGGCTGATGCATAATGTTAGTAACAGCTATTCATTTGGAAAGGAGTGTTGCAAGACTTAGCCTCTAGCTTTGACATTTCTTTTTGCAAAAGGAGTTGGGGGGTAGTCTGAGATTTCTATTTTCCTTTACGTATCTTTTCCAGAAACATAGATATGACTATACATTTCAACTATGTAGATGCCCGTATTCATGTGGAATGTGCACAGGACATGCAGTGGACAGGAGCAGAATAGTATTGTGTAAAACAAAAGATGTCTTTGTTCTTGGACCTTAAGCTAAGTAATAACTTTAATGACAGGTGTGCAAATGGTACAGATTCCTAACCCATTTAGTCACACATTATTATTCACGCGATGTTTTTAAATGTCTTATTTATTTTATTATTAAGAAGGAACATCCAGAACATTAAACTCTAGCTATTTATTGTGCTCTGGGTTCTTCTTATTCTTAATGTACATATTTTATATTTGCATAGTGACTCAATTTCTTAAAGATATTCAAACTCAGTTGAACGTCTCTGTGGTCACAATTACATCCTTTAAGCCTGCAGAAAATCTCAAAACAATGCACCATTGTTCACTAAGGGGATGGAGGCGATTCAGGGCAAACCCCTCACAACTCCTGGGAAAACAACCCAAGACCACGAATCACCGTGGAGGTCATGAAAATATGTGATTCAGCCTTGTCTTTCCCTCTCGAATCTGGTAATCAAGACCCCCTTAGAGTGTGGGGAAGACAGGCCGGCTCAGCCACAAGAGAGGGCAGCGTGGGGAGTGGTGTGAACCAAAATAAAATCTTAAGCCCCCCCTTCTTGGCCAAGGGACCCCAGAAATACCCTAAAGCTAAGTTGCTGGGAAGGTATTAAGGGAAGTCAGATGCCTCTTCATGCCCCCCTCCCTTCTTGGAGATATCCTTTGTAACTCATTAAGGTTATACAAGGCAAAGCTTAAACCACACCTGTAGGTCATCAATTTACTTAACATATCACTTAAGTCTGGGGATGTCCAATATATGTCCGATGGCTTGTCTCTCATTAACAGACGGCCTTATCTTAAAACATTCCAAAGACAAAGCTTCATTTCTTTAACAAATTACAAATCAAAGAATCTTTAAACCCACCTATAACCTGTAATGCCCCGCTTCAAGATGTCCTGCCTTTTTGGGCAGAACAAATGTATGCCTTCCATGTATTGATCTATAACTTAACGTGTAATTCCTGTCTCCCTGAAATGTATAAAACCAAACTGTAACCCAATCATGGGGGGACTGCTTGCTCAAGGCTTCTTGGGCGTGGCTTTCTGGGCCATGGTCACACATATTCAGCCCAGAACAAACCTCTTTAAATTATTATACAGAGTTTGGGTTCTTTTCCGTTGATGGTGGTCACATGGACGGGCGGAGCAGTTAGTGGAGAGGCCTTCTCAGACTGTCCCAAGGAGAATTGCCTTGGATTTGCTGACTTCATTTGCTTGTCCCAAAATTGACAGAGTTTAGGGGAAAGAAAGAAATCCTGTGCTCTTTCAAAATAAATGATGGCAGGGATTCACGCTCAGGTTCTATTTCTGGGCACAGAAATATTCTGAGTCTCTTTGAGCTCAGTTGTTAACAGAATCTCCTGGCATCAACAAAATGCTTTAGAAAGACCCATTTATCTCTGGCATAGGAACAAGAAAATATCTGGGAGAGAGGGAAAGAGGGAGAGGGCAGTGGTGAAACATTTTGTCCTTATATATGAGCTTCCTAATGTAAAGGAAAATAAAAAAAATCTCAGGACCTCCAAACTTATTATGCCAAAGGGACAGTTAAGCCTGGAGACTGAGTCAGGCAACACTGCCATCTTTTTCCCAAATGAATAGCTGTTGCATCCAACCTCGAGTCAAAGTATTATACATTAGCCAGAACCCCACAGAAAGGCAAAAAGACCTCAGGCATCCCCGGATGATTGCTCTCACAAATTGTTCTTTTCTGGCATCAGAATCTTTCAAGATGTATATCCTCCCATAAAACAAGGACATGGCAGTTGTACCTTTAGGTCTGCTTTCTAAATCCAGCTCCTAAAACTAAAGTCTGTTAGAAGTCACACAGGTAATTTTTATCTTCCCAGAACAGAGACAAGATGAGCTCAATCATTATTCCATCTACCCCCCTTCATCTTACCTGTCTTCCCCCCATTTAAGGAAATGTATAAGTACTAAACCTTCTGAAAATACCTCTTGGAGAACGCTGGCTACAGACTCTACAGATTGCTGTTTTCCCCTGGGACCCCCAAGCTCTGGCTCAATAAACCCCAGTTGATTGAGACTCTCGCCTCAGTCACTCACTTTGGTTAACACTAACAGTTCTCACTGGCGCTTCATAGAAACAAGTGGTTGTGTTCATGAGTGCTACGGCAGGAACTACTCCTTCCTCCTCTGTGTGTATCCCTTTCTTCCAGAATCCTCTATTTCTTTTTTTGAGACAGAGTCTCACTCTGTTGCCCGGGCTAGAGTGAGTGCCATGGCATCAGCCTAGCTCACAGCAACCTCAAACTCCTGGGCTCAAGCAATCCTGCTGCCTCAGCCTCCCGAGTAGCTGGGACTACAGGCATGCGCCACCATGCCCGGCTAATTTTTTATATATAATTTTAGTTGGCCAATTAATTTCTTTCTATTTTTAGTAGAGACAGGGTCTCGCTCTTGCTCAGGCTGGTTTCGAACTCCTGACCTTGAGCGATCCACCCGCCTTGGCCTCCCAGAGAGCTAGGATTACAGGCATGAGCCACCGCGCCTGGCCCAGAATCCCCTATTTTTAGCTAGGTATATGCCTATTCAGAGTAAACACTTTCCCCAGCATTCTTTGCAGGTGGAGGTACTGTTGGGAAATGTGTGGCACCCACTGGGAACTTCCCTTGCCTCCTGGAGCTTCCCTTGAAGGAGCTGGGGGGCCCTTTCCCCCCTTCTCTGTACCTTTAAACCATCCTGCTTCCTCAAATGCAGAACGATGACCATCTTGAACCATGAGATCAAGGGCCACCATACACCTCCCCCACCCCCACCCCTGTGAGGCAGCAAGCAGTGATCTGGTCACAACCTGAGCTTTTGTTCCCTGGGGACTTTGGAGCAGGGCTGCTATCCCATCCCGGATTGTCCACTTCCAGACTTCTTTTTTTTTTTTTTTTTCCTGAGACAGAGTCTCACTTTATTGCCCAGGCTAGAGTGAGTGCCGTGGCTCACAGCAACCTCAAACTCCTGGGCTCAAGCCATCCTGCTGCCTCAGCCTCCCAAGTAGCTGGGACTACAGGCATGCGCCACCATGCCCGGCTAATTTTTTTTCTGTATATATTAGTTGGCCAATTAATTTCTTTCTATTTATAGTAGAGACTGGGTCTCGCTCTTGCTCAGGCTGGTCTTGAACTCCTGAGCTCAAACGATCCGCCCACCTCGGCCTCCCAGAGAGCTAGGATTACAGGCTTGAGCCACCGCGCCCAGCCCACTTCCAGACTTCTAACTTACTTGACCTCTTGTTATTTTTACTCTGTTGCTTGCAGCTGAATCTAGTTAAAACTGATGCAGGTGACATTCAGCAAGACACTGAAAGCAAACACAGGGACATCAAGCAAACTTTTTCATGGGAGTTTTCCTGAAGTCAGAAATATGCACTAGGAACTTAATGAAAAGCACAATTATTCAGTGAAGAATCCTGAGAGACGGGCTACCTTATCATTCCAACTGCAGGGAGAGCACTCACAAATGTCCCAATGGGTCAGAGCGAAACCACCCTCACAGGGTTAACCAGAACCACAAGCCAGGCTTTAGGCGGAAATACAGTTTAGCATTCAGCAGGGTGCGCTGGTGCACTTTCACCTACTTCCTTGCAATTGCTAACTGAGAGTAATGTCCTATGCTGACCACCTGCTTCTCCATTATTCCTATAGAGAGGATCTCCGATGCTAAAATAAGACTGTTGTTCAAGCATTGCTTAAGTTGTTTTTCAGACCCTGAATTCTAGCGGAATGGCTGACGCCAGCCAGTCTGAAGACCCCCCAACAAGGAACCAACTCAGCAAAAGAATGTGGTTTCTTCATCTCCCTGTCCCACAACTTCACCCCTCACTTCTTGACTAATCAGTGATCCCCACACTTCAGCTGGCCATCGGTCCCACCGTCTGTCCAGATCTCTTACAATCCCTATCCCCAAACTTCTTAGGAAGGCGAATGTGAGATGTCCTCCCATGCCTTCATTTTGCAGCCCTACGATTGAGCTCTTTCCCTGCTGCGACCTTTGGTGTCTCGGTACACTGATCTGCTGCCCGTCGAAACAAACTATTACGGTTACAAGGAGCCAAGAAAAAGCTAATTTGACCTCTATAACTGGCAGAAGAGGGTATCTGGGTACTGGGTAAGCATTTTTCCTTTAACAACTGTCTGGCATTAGGCAAGTTAGTCTCTCTGGATCTATTTTCTTATCTGCAAAATCTAGAACAAGTTCTCCGTTCTATAGGTGGTCCCCCAAAGTACCGTCAGGTCCATGATGAAGTTTTCATCTGTGCTTTTGATGAAAATGTGAGGAGTAAAGTGCAAACTGGGTTTTCTTGGGAAGAATTTCATATATTCTGAAATCAGACCTTCCTACAGTTTCAGTTTAAAAATGGTGATAATAAATGGAAGCAGTGTTTTGAGTTGTGGGTGGTTTTTAATGTTTTCATTTGGCAAAATCAAAGGCTGACAACACTCTTCCCCCTCCTTCCTTCTCCTTTACCTTCTCCTCCTCCTTCCCTGCTCTCCTCCTCCCTCTTTCTCCTCTCCCTCTTCTTTGTTTTTTTTCAGGGCCTGGCACTGAGCTGAGTACTTCAGACACACTAACTTGCTTACTGCTCCACTCTGAGAGGCCAGAATTACTATCTATTTTCTTTTTCTTTTCCCAGATGGAAACACCAAAGCTCAGAGAGATTAAGTAAATGACTCAAGGCCACACAGCTAGACAGACTCCTGTACAGAGACATGAATGAGATCCTCGGTAGCTAACAGTAAAAGATGTAAAGTCAGTAAGCACCTAGCACAGTGTTTAATGCCTAGTGAACACTTGCAAAGAGCGGTTGTTCATTCATGTCTTCCAAAAATATTTATGGAGCATCTCCCATGAGCTGAGCACTGTTATGGATCCTGAAATACAGCAATTAAGGAAACAGACAAAAATCCTTGCCCTTGGGGAGCTTACCTTCTAGAGCTCATATTTAAATCTGTGATTCCATTCTCTGCTGCAGCTTCAGCCACGTGCACCCTTGCTGCTCACAGGAGGCGGGAAGAGGTCTGTGGCCACTCACTTTACAGACCCCCAAATGCCACAGCAGAGCAGACATACGGGAGAGTTGGAGATACAGGGTCAGCAGTGGCCAGCTTCCTAGCAGAGGTAGAACGGTGGTGCTCTCTTAGGAGAAAGGAAAGATAGTGGGGAAAGGAAGAAGTGGGTGAAGGCTGGAGACCAGAAGTCGGTGGGCAACCAGAGGACCAGGACCCAGGGCTAGATGCTACTTCCAAGCAACTGGGCCAAATCCAAGCTCTGCGGTGCTTGCCTGTCCCTCCCAACCCCACCTCCCATTCCATCCATGGAAGCCAGGTGCCTTCTAGAGTGATCTGAGGAATGTTAGTAGGAGAAGACTGGAACTTGCCTGGGGCCATTTTTTCCTCAAACTCTATGCTTTCTTGAAGGGTACTATGAAAAATGAAAAGGACTTGGGCCAGGGGTCCCAGTTCTAGTCCTGGCCCTGTAATTTACCATCTTTGCCTCTTATCCCCCCTATAAATCCTACTTTACCAGGGTCTTGGAAGCATTAAAGGACTGGGTTCCTGAAAAAGCACCTGCTCATAGTGGGCTAAGTATTCTTGGTTGGGCTAGTTGGCTGAGTCTGTTACTTTGTTTCCACAAACACTGCTCCTTTCTGTTTCTCATCCCAGCCCCACCCCCCAGCAAACCCTGAAGCACCTCTAGAGAACCCCTGGATCCCAGGGAACACAGTTTGCAAACCATGTCCAGTCAGTACTCTCCCAGAGAAATTGACTTCAGACTTTAGTACCAGCCTTTAAAAAGGAGCGTCACTAAAAAAAAAAAAAAAAAAAGAGGTGGGGCCACTATAAAATAAAAAATCTCTGGAGGTAGAGTTCAGGCATTGATATTTTTTCAAAAGTTCCCCACATGACTCACATACAGCCAGGCTGGGAACCACTGATCAAGGAGAAGCATCACCATGTAAAGGAAGTGCCTCAATGCACAAAGTGCTCTGGGAGCACAGATGAGGTAATAATAAATTCTGCTTTGGAGGCTGGGCGCGGTGGCTCCTGCCTGTCATCCTAGCACTTTTGGAAGCCGAGGTGGGAGGATTACTTGAGGCCAGGAGTTCAAGACCAGCCTGAGCAAGAGTGAGACCTCGTCTCTACAGAAAACACAAAAATTAGCCAGGCTTGGGGTGAGCACCTGTAGTCCCAGCGACACGGGAGGCTGAAGCAGGAAGATCGCTTGAGCCCAGGAGTTTGAGGTTGCAGTGAGCTATGATGATCCCACTGCATTCTAGCCTAGGTGACAGAGCAAGGCCTTGTCTCAAAAAAGAAAATAAAACAAAACAAAATGAAATGAAAAATTCTGCTTTGGGAAGGGAGAGAATGTCAGGTAAAGCCACAGAAGGGAGGTGACATCTGAGCTCAACTTCAAATGATGAGAAGGTCCCTGGGGTCCCTAGGGCCTCGCTACTTAAGGCCTGGTCTGCAGACCAGCAGCACCAACATCTCCTGAGAGCTTGTTAGAAATGCATCATCTTGGGTCCCACCCAAACCGCTTTATCAGAATCTGCAGTTTACCAAGACGGCCAGGTTACTCATATGCACATTAAACTTGGACACGTGTCAGGCTAAATGGGCAAGGTGGAGAAGAGCATTCACCACGATTAACCTGGCCAGTCTAGTTTAAACAATAGTTTACTATAGCCAAGGTTTATTCTTCAATTTAGCTTTTAAAATAAATCCAAAACCTAATGTTCTCCATAGCTGGTCCAAATGTCATTTCATAATACCATCTAAAGGTCTGAGGGGCAGGATTGAGTGCTTTATCCCAATTTGCTAATGGGGAATGTTTTTATACTGCAGGTGCAGACGATCTCGGGATGGCTCCGGAGGACGAGCATGCTGGGCCGTGGGACCCTCCTGGCACAGGGCTTAGCTCTGGGTGAGAACAGCCCGGCACCCTGGCCCTCAGACCGACGCAGGGCACGTAGCATTGCAGGTGGGCACTATTCTAAGTCCTGCGGCATTTCCTAGCGGTTGGTGGGGGTGGGGAGCCAGCTGCTTCCAATCCATGTTAATCCCCCAGGCCACAGCCATCCGTTCTTTTGCAGTGAAATGAAAAAGGGGAGACGTCTCAAACGGTGATGGCGGTGGGGACTAGTGACTTCTACTTGTGCATTCATTGAATGAATAGTACCATTTAAATGGCATAAGTGGTGGAAACCCGTAGTGCCTCTGCCCTGGCTGCCCTGAATATCTGCGCGTGTCACAAAGCCAGCTTCCGCCTCCAGGAGCTACTCAGACGTCCTAGTTATTCCAACAGACAGTCTGAGAAACCAACCACTGGGAACACAGCCCCCTCCAGGCCAGATAGGCCATCATGTTGTTTATATTTATTTTTTATTTTATTTATGTATTTTTTTGAGAGTCTCACTCTGTTGCCCAGGCTAGAGTGCCGTGGTGTCAGCCTAGCTCACAGCAACCTCCAACTCCTGTGCTCAAGCAATCCTGCTGCCTCAGCCTCCCGAGTAGCTGGGACTACAGGCATGCGCCACCATGCCCGGCTAATTTTTTCTATCTATATTAGTTGGCCAATTAATTTCTTTCTATTTTTTTTTAGTAGAGATGGGGTATTGCCCTTGCTCAGGCTGGTCTCCAACTCCTGAGCTCAAACAATCTGCCTGCCTCGGCTTCCCAGAGTGCTAGGATTACAGGCGTGAGTCACCTCGCCTGGCCACCATGTTATTTTTAAATCCTCAGAAAGAATAAGAATCTGTAATAGCCTTCCCATAATAAATAGCATTAATTTTCTGAATGTTTTTCCTTCTATCTACTTAATCTTCACCAAGGATGGCTGCTACCTGGTGCTTGTCCTCGGCTAGCCCCTGCCTACACCTTGCTACTCATCTGTTCACAGTCTTTACTATTCCCAATTCTTATGGTTATTATTTGCCCCCAACCCCACATTCTTCCACTTGAGAGTTTCCCTCCTCCCGTTTCTATGACACAACAGTCTCTGTTGGCAGATCTGGTTCTCTGATCAGTCCTCCCCACACCTAAACACATACTATCAAGCTCTTCCCACAGCCCTCCTCTCTACCACTGTTTCTCCTTCAAGAGTTTTGTCGGGCCGGGCGCACTGGCTCACGCCTGTAATCCTAGCACTCTGGGAGGCAGAGGTGGACGGAGTACTCGAGGTCAGGAGTTCGTAAACCAGCCTGAGCAAGAGCAAGACCCCCGTCTCTACTATAAATGGAAAGAAATTAATTGGCCAACTAATATATATAGAAAAAATTAGCCGGGCATGGTGGCACATGCCTGTAGTCCCAGCTACTTGGGAGGCTGAGGCAGCAGGATTGCTTGAGCCCAGGAGTTTGAGGTTGCTGTGAGCTAGGCTGACGCCATGGCACTCACTCTAGCCTGGGCAACAGAGCGAGACTCTGTCTCAAAAAAAAAAAAGAGTTTTGTCCGCTTTAGCTGCTTCATTGAACGTTTCTAGGAGGGTAGTTCCAGATCTTTATCTCGCCCTGGCCTCAGACCAGCATTTACAACTTTTTATTTGACATTTCCATTTCCTTGTTGCGCTGAGCCTACACCCATAACAGCTCTTTCTCTCAGTCTCTATTAGTGTCTGTGCCTGGGCTGTGGCTCTCCATGTTACCAAACTTAGCATGAACTTTCTCTGCTAGTATTATCATTATTTCCTTCTTCCTTGGTTCTCTGAAATTAAGCAGCCTTCCACTTGTTAAATTCACGGCCTCCCTTCTGCACACATTTACAAAAAGATTGAACCAAATAAAAAAAATTTTTTAAAGGGTTCTAACTTTCTAAACTTTAACGCAGCACAGAGCTCTGATCATCTTCAACATACTTGGCCCAGACTAGACACATTAAATTCCTTCTTCAGACGTATTCTAAGTGGCATGAACCTGGAAGGCTCCTTGACACCAGGGTCATGGATCTAGAAGGCTGTGGGCCCAAGGCTGTCAAGGCTGTCCCCCCCACACACACAGCAGATGGAGAAAACTTGTCTACAGTGGGTGAGAATGGACGCAGAGTGATGGATGGAGACGTGATCCTGGAAGGATGTATTGACTCTCAATTCCAAACCCTTGAGTCCTCAGAGCTTCTCTGCTTCCTGTAAATTCTCATTTATTCTATGAGCCCCTATAGTATCCTTCAAATAAATCTCCTTTTTTATTTGCACTATTTTTAGTTGGATTTATGTCATTGGCAACTAAAAGGGTTTGAAAATATACCAGTTTATGTTCTACTGGAAAATTAACTGATTTACCAAAAGATTATGGCTTCCTCGATCAAAACCCTTCTTGCTCTAATGTACTTTTCCAATCTTATGACTCTCACACATGCAGTGGAGTGTCTATTCACTGACACCCCTCCTCCACCCACCGAACATAGCTGGGCTTTCCTTCTGCCTTGTTATCATCCACTGCCCTCCTTTCCTGGGAGTTGAATCTAGATCTATCCATTGCTCAAAATTTATGACAAACAGCACTACTCAAGCTCTGTGGTCTTTCCCTCCCTTGAGCCACACCCATCATAATCTTCTTCATCCCTAACGGGTGTTTCCCTTTCATTTCTCTCTCTGGGGCCATTCCGTCCCCCACCCCAGCACAGGCCTTGAAGACAAGTGCTTAATACATGTTGGCTCCTCCTCGGTGTCAATGAAGTATATCTGATCATCAGTCTTTGTATAAAACTCATTTCTTTTAGTCTCATATGCACATTTTTTACAATGTAATATTGTTGAAATCAGGATTAAGATTATAATCATTGGCATGCCAGAATTTAATGAGCAGCATTTTTTCTTTCTTAGGAGTACATAAAATATTGGTGCATCTTACATTTGATGATGTTGTAGATTCAGTGAAAGGAAGTATCATTCTAGCATCCCAGATAACAGTTGTTTGCTCCCCTGTCTTCCTGCCTCTAGGGTGAATCATCCCCTGTTCTCAACATGTCCTTAGTGTCTGCTTTTTTTTGTTGCCTGGGCTAGAGTGCCGTGGCATCAGCTTAGCTCACAGCAACCTCAAACTCCTGGGCTCAAGCGATCCTCCTGTCTCAGCCTCCCGAGTAGCTAGGACTACAGGCATGTACCACCATGCCCAGCTAATTTTATATATATGTTTAGTTGGACAATTAATTTTTTTCTATTTATAGTAGAGACAGGGTCTCGCTCTTGCTCAGGCTGAGTTTTGAACTCCTGACCTCGAGCAGTCCACCCGCCTAGGCCTCCCAAAGTGCTAGGATTACAGGCGTGAGGCACTGAGCCCGGCCTAGTTCCTGCTTTCTACTCCTACTGTTGTCTCCACTTTGCCTCCTTTAATTTCCCACTTTATTTAAGTGCAGACTATTACACTGCAATAAGGCAGTGCTAAACACAGTGGTGTCATTGTGTCATGGTCCTACACAGTAAAACACTATATGATGCTAACTATGTTTACTATAAAATTAACTCCAGTTAAATATAGAAGCTAGCAAAAATACATCTTTATTTCAGTTGTGAACAGGCAACCATGCTGTATGAGACATAATTCGTGAAGACAATGAAGTCAGAAGCAGAGTAGTAATAGAATTAAATAAGACTCACAAGCAAAGCAATACATTTAATGACAATATAATCATCATTCTTTGAGCAGATTGGGGCCTAGGAGAGTCTCTAGAGATGAAAGGTTTCTAAATAACTCCAGATGCCCCGTACCATCCAATTACTGTTGTTTATGCACTTTCGTTCTTCATTGGTCTATGAGGCGGGAAATCCAGTGGTCTTGGGCCAGGCAACTCCTCGCATGGGAAGCTGTCCTTATTAGCACTGGCATGGTGGGGACCTGCCATGACCCCTAGTGTTGTGGGAAGAGCTGGTCTCTCACCTCCTCTTCCTACAGCCTGGGGTCCAGCCAAAACAAATGACTCGCCCCACAAACCCTATACTCTGCAATCCAAAACCTTCCTGCTCTCCCCATGCCTTTGCTAGGGCTGGTCCCTTGTCTGGTGGAGCTTTCTGCTGGGCAGACATGTTCCGCTGATCTGCACTGCCGGGCACAGTAGCTCCTAGCACCCGTGGCTGTTGAGAAGAGCACGTGAAGTGCACTTAGTGTAAACCAAAGAACTGAGCTTTCAATTTCATTTAACTTAAAGACATATGGCTAGTGACTACTATATTGGCCAGCGCAGAATTAGCATGTACTCTGCCCGGTTTCTTCTTTTCCAAATCTCCAACCTCTGAGGCTGCTTTCTTCATGAGATCCAGTCTTCCCAGTGGGACTCATTTCTTTTCTTCCTCAGAACTCCCATCACACGTTGAACCAATACTGTAGCACTAAGCGCTTTTAACTTATAGATGTTTGTGTCATGTCCTCTACTGGTCCCCTCTCTGAGAGCTGTGACTACTCTTAATTTGGACCCCACTATACCTAGGGTGGGGTTGCTTTAAAATGTTTGCTGCCTGGATATATAATAGCAGCACACACTCAATTAACATTAACAGTAGGATTTGACCAACAACATTGCCATGCAGTGCAGGATTACCCTGTCCAAAAAAGGTTTGAGCCTTAGCTCCCTGCTCCTGGGAGGTGATCGCTAGGTCCTGGAAAGGTCCTGCCTGATAGAAGGGTCTTTGTTTATTGGGGGACCTTGGGCCATAGCAGATAGTCTATGTTATGTGATTTACAATGGGTGCCTTGGGCCACAAGTATCAGCTCTCCCTCTAGTGGAACTAAAGATTAAGGTCAGCCATGGGGGCCATCAACTGGATCCATTTGACAGACCCCCAATAAAAAGTCTATACACCTTGGTGAGTTTGGATGAGCTCCCCTGGTCGGCAACACTCCGTGCACATTGTCACACATCATTGCTGGGGAAAATAATCACTATCCACTTGACTCCACTCGGGGAGGACAATTAAGAATTCTGCACCTGGTCTCCCCTGGACCCTGCGCTGTGCGTCTCTTCCCTTCACTGACTTTAATCTGTAACCTTTTGTTGTAATAAACTATAACCATGAGTATAATGGCTTTTCTTTTTTTTTAGCGAATTATGGGGATACAAGTGTTAAGGTTACATATATTGCCCATGCCCCTCCTCCCCGCCTCGAGTAAGACCTTCAAGCGTGTCCATCCCCCAAACATTGCACATCTTACTCGTTGGGTTTGTATATACTCATCCCCACCTCCCCCCTTCCACCTGCCTGACACCCGATAAATGTTATTCCTATATGTCCACTTAGGTGTTGATCTGTTAATACCAATTTGCTGGTGAGTACATGTGGTGCTTGTTTTTCCATTCTTGAGATACTTTACTTAGTAGAATGGGTTCCAGCTCTATCCAGGAATATACAAGAGGTGCTTTATCACCATTGTTTCTTAAAGCTGAGTAGTACTCCATGGTATACATATACCACATTTAACTAAGGAGGTACAATGGCTTTTCTGAGTTCTGCAAGTCCTTCTAGAAAATTATTAAGCCTGAGGATGATCTTGGGAACCTCCTGAACTTGCAGTCACCCAAGGTAATCTATGTTGCGATGGTGCCTGAGGCCAGCCCAACTGACAGTCCAGGTCCTGGAATCCTAGCCCTGATCACACAGCCTTCGGGCTGCAGGGCTGGTGCCAGAGATCATAAGCCTGGTGCTCGGCATGGGCAATGGGCTTCTGGGACCTGGGTCACATTGGAGTATATGTGGGAACAGAGGAAGTGGGTGGGGGACTGACCCAGGGGAAGGAACAGGGAAAGCGGGCTGCGCAGAGCAACCGTGCAGTCAGTCGTGGTGTGGGAGTGAGAGATCAGAGAGCTGCAGGCCCCTGGTTTGAACTTTCTGGGAGTATTCATGCGTGCCCTAGTCCTCAGGAACTAAGAATCACTATTCCTGGCAGTAGTGAGCTGTGGAGCAGACCCCTCGGGCCAGAGCTTACTTGATTTAAGGCAGGTTATGCTGTTTTGCTGTACCATTTTTCTCCTCTTGACTGAAGTTTAGGCCAGACACCTGACCCTGGCAGGAAGCTGGCAGGGGCAGAGGGAAAGAGAGCAGAACCACCTCCCCCAGTAAGCAAAGACTGTGCGGTGGGCATTGCCTCCCTGCTCCTCAAGAACTGCCTTCTGATCCCAAGTGGTATGACTTAAAGACAGGGCCCTTATCAAAATCATGTCCTTTATACCACCTGAAATTCCACTAATTAAAGAGTCACTAAGTTAACCTAACAATCACCTAAAACTGGGTAAAGAGAAACGGCCGGTCACAACTTAGTGTAGACTCAATAACCAGATTGCTTTCCTCACTCTGAGCTTAGCTGCCTCAGAGGAAGGAGTCACTAACTTGCAGGAGTAAGAAAGAGATCATTCTGGAGTGTGGGCCCTTCTGGTTAGAGTAGGAGGGCCGGGACTTCGGTGCAGGGATTATTGAGGACATTACTCTGGGGCAGGAAGGGAAGAGCCAGAAGCAGAGAAGACCCACATCCCTTTCCTCTCTAAGACCAAGTTCTCCTCTCACTAATTCTCAAGTTCTACCCTTCTCCCAAGCCCTAGGCTTGCCCTGCATGGAGATTCCAGGAAAGAAGCATTCTGCTGGCTTCGTGAGGGCCTCACAGGAGTCTGGAAATGCTTTTCTAGACAGACAGAGGAGTAAGAGCACCAGCAAACAGGATGGGTCTGTGGAGTAAGCAGGGTTGAGGGAGGCAGAAGGGCAGGAGTACGCTATGCCACGTGTAGGATGAGCACAGCTTAGAGACATTCTCTGAGGTGTTCATTTCCACAGCACCTGGCAGAAGGTGGGGCCTCAGTACTCAATGCATGGCTGAATGGATGGATGAATGAATAACCTCCGCTAATACTGCAAAATCACATAGGCTGCCGAACTCACACAGGCCAAATCATTCCCGCTTGGGACCTGAGCTCTCTTCCTTCCCGGGTAGGCACTTCATCCAGTTGTACGTGTGTGCAGATTTCTCACTCCTCCTTTCCTGTCTCCAATCCAGAATGCCCCAAGGCTTGCCCTTCGTTTTTCTCTTTCCCTCCACACCTGCATCCGAGGCTTCCTGAGGGTGTCAGAATGTCTGGGGGGCATAGCAGGGGAGTTCTTGTGAACCAGTTCCCACACAAGAGCAGAAGGCGGCAGTCCCAGAGAGATGTGAAGTGTGACGCAGGATACCTGTCGAGGACTGGCCCAGCCTGGCACGTGTCTATGCTCTCTCCTAGCCACACCTTGGAGCCCCTAGGAAAACACTGACCAATAAATTAAGTTGAAAAATATGTAGGAGGCTGGGAATATCAACCTGGAGTATTTGTCGATGGCGTGGGTGTTCTGGAAGATGCGCAGACCCACTTGGCCCTTCAGAAGCCCCTTCTTCCTGGAGGAGTTGGATTCACTGCTCAGGGCCAGGTGGACCACGATTTTGTCTTGCCTCTCTTCTTCTGTCAGGATATGGCTTCTCGGGTACCCGGCCAGGCTGTTGGCCTCAGACTCACTGTAGCTTCCATCCAGCATCATGGTTCTTGAATGAGGCATCCCACACACGCACGGGAACTGCGGGCAGCAAACACCAAGGGCCGCATGTTAGAATCACCTGCGCAGCTCTTTAAACTGGCCATGGCCAGGCTCCACGCTAGACTAAAACTAGTCTTAGTTTAAAACAACCAGGTGCTTCTACCAAGGGCCACTCATCTAGTCCAAATGCCCTCAATTGCAGAGGCAAAAGCTAAGACCCGGACAGCTGTACAAGTCTCCTTAGACCACACAGCAGGTGTCAGAGCTGGGACTTTAACCCCACATATACCGATTTCAGCTGCAGGACTTCACCTCTCCGTGCATTAATCAAAAGATGAGTAGGTAAAAGAGTGTCCTTATGCTGAAGAGTTATATTTAAGAGGCAAGGGTGGCCGGGCACGGTGGCTCACGCCTGTAATCCCAGCTCTCTGGGAGGCCGAGGTGGGCGGATTGCTCCAGGTCAGGGGTTTGAAACCAGCCTGAGCAAGAGTGAGACCCCCCCCATCTCTACTATAAATAGAAAGAAATTAATTGGCCAACTAATCTATATAGAAAAAATTAGCCGGGCATGGTGACGCATGCCTGTAGTCCCAGCTACTCGGGAGGCTAAGGCAGAAGGATTGCTTGAGCCCAGGAGTTTGAGGTTGCTGTGAGCTAGGCTGACGCCACAGCACTCACTCTAGCCTGGGCAACAAAGCGAGACTCTGTCTCAAAAAAAAAAAAAAAGAGGCAAGGGTCATGGAGGCTGCCTGCAGTGTATTTTTAAAAGGTTCAACTGCACCAACAAAAATATGCTTACATGGAGAAAGCACTCGCACAAAAATTGCAAAATGTCGGCAATGCTGGACCTAGGTGTGGGGTGTACAGGTGTACATTTCCCTATTCTTTCAATTACTTCTGTAAGTATGAAAATGTTTGTAAGAAAGTCTAAGTTAGAGGGGAAGAGATCGTTTTGTTTGACTTCTCCCCACAGTTTGAGTCAGCAGAAAGTGGGCTTCCACCGACACCTGGACTGTCAGTGTTGGCCGAAAGCACGAGGCCTGCTCGACCAGCCAGCTGGCCATGAGCTTGTTTATTCCTCCCAACCTGCTGACTTCACAATGTTTCTGACCTGGCCCCAGCCCGTCAGTGCCTCTGTTTTTTCCATCTGGAAAAATGAAATAATAACATTTCATAATCTGTCTTCCATAATGAGAGATCTTAAAATACTCAGATGAATATCATAAAGCTTTGGAATGCAAAAATAGATAAATGAATTCTAAAGTGAAATTAGAATTACTCAAAGTATTCTTATGCTTGAAGAAATCATTTGTGGTTGGGGGCTATTTTTTTTCAGCAGGCTTGATTGTTTCATTATTATTTCTATGTCTTGTCCCATCAGTAACAGTAATTAAGTAACACATTAACTCATTTTTTAACAATTAACATGGACCCATAGATATGAGTAAAAGATCATATATTCAACTCTTTGCATTTAGGTATGCAAATTTTGATGAAATTGTAAAATATTATCATTGGGGTTATTTATTTAAGGCACAGGTCTTTACTTCTTTTCCTTGCTCTAAACTGCAATACTTTCTGCTAAAATGAAAACAGACTTTTCTCCTATGATTTTGAGTTAGAATCAGAAAATGCCAAATATTCTGATTGATCCCTCTTTTCCGCATCAGCTTATTTCTAAGAAAGAGCTCACCATTTGAACTAGGGGTGGGTCTACCCAGTCTCACTCCTATATGGAGTGGAGGTCAAACCTCAGTGAGCCTGAGACTTTGTTAGAAATGCTGATTCCAGGGTGCCATCCAGAGAGTCTGATCAGCAGGTCAGGGGTATAGCCTGGGAATCTTTATTTTTAGCAGGCTCAGCTGATTCCACGGCATGTGCTCCTTGGCTCCCGTTTGGGAACCTCTCTACTGGGGACCATCTTAATGATCATGAATATTCGTTTCTCTGAGGAGCAGCAGAAGAGAGATTTTTGTCTTCCCACCATTGTCTGCCCTCCAGCAACTATGTGTCTCTGCCTTTAAATCACGTGTTTGGGCCAGGCGTGGTGGCTCACGCCTGTAATCCTAGCACTCTGGGAGGCCAAGGCAGGAGGATTGCTCAAGGTCAGGAGTTCGAAACCAGCCTGAGCAAGAGCAAGACCCCCGTCTCTACTAAAAATAGAAAGAAATTAATTGGCCAACTAACATATATAGAAAAAATTAGCCGGGCATGGTGGCGCATGCCTGTAGTCCCAGCTACTTGGGAGGCTGAGGCAGTAGGATTGCTTGAGCCCAGGAGTTTGAGGTTGCTGTGAGCTAGGCTGACGCCACGGCACTCACTCTAGCCCAGGCAACAAAGCAAGACTCTGTCTCAAAATAAATAAAAAATAAATAAATAAAATAAATCACGTGTTTGAAAACAGCGAAGTATAAGCTCTCACCTCCCAGATGTCTGTTCTCACAGGGACAGAAAGACAGACCTACGGCCCAAAGGCGTTTCTGAGTATGACTTCCTATTGTTCTTTGAACAGTGTCATATAATCACTGGCAAAGACCAGGACCCATCGTATGAAAGCAGGTTAAGGAACTGCCTGAATAGGAGTCACGCGTGTAGTTAATGGTCTATGAGCCTGTATTCGTCTGATGAAAGCTTTACATATTTTTGTACAGCTTTATACAGGAAAGTCTAATGGGTTATAAATCAAAAGTGTTTAAATATAATCCATAGGTCTTTGATAACGATCAATGTACAAATTATTGAAAACTTAAGTACTCAAATGCTGAAGCAAAAAAAGGTTTGAATAGTTTTAAAAATGAATTCTTAAACAGTCTAGTTTATTTGCAGATAATGTGGAACTATTTGACAGGTGTAATGTGGTCATTGAAAAACTATTTTTGAAAAGGCAACATATCCTCCTTTCGTAAAATTTAAAGCCCCCTCATGCTAAGGGGCTAACAGCCAGCCAGATATGCATAAATGTGGGGGTTTTGTGTCCCTTGATCTCTACACCTTTTAGGTGAACACTCATTTTGATTAGTGCATTGATTAGCAATTTGGCATTCTTTATTTCTTACTGTGATTAGTAAGAGTCTGAATATGAATGAAATACTTTCCCTTCCTATGCCAAAGGCCCATGAACATTGCTTTGTAAAATTTCTCATTTGCGTTCTATCTCACAGTATACAGTTGATCCTTGAACAACAGTTTTGAACTACACGAGTCCACTTATCCATAGATTTTCTTCTGCCTCCACCACCCCTGAGACAGCAAGACCAATCCCTCCCCTTCCTCCTCAATATGATGATGACAAGGATGAAGACCTTTATGACGATCCACTTCCACTTAATAAATAGGAAATAGATTTTCTCTTCCTTATGATTCTCTTAATAATATTTTCTTTTCTCTACCTTACTTTATTGTAAGAATATAGTCTGTAATACATATAATACACAAAATATGTGTTAATGGACTGTTTATGTTATCAGTAAGGCTTCCAGTCAACAGTAGGCTATTAGTAGTTAAGTTTTGTGGGAGCCAAAAGTTATACTCGGATTTTCAATTGTGTGACAGTTGGCACTCAACCCCCATGTTGCTCAAGGGCCAACTGTAGCATAGTGCAGCATGGTATTTCCAATCAATAAAAACAAAATATGTATTTTTAATCTGTAATGTGGCTGAATATTCACTGGGCCATAGCAGTGAAAAATAAAGGAGCTTTTTGTTCTAGAACTGTCCCCTTCTCTGGTAATAAGACAAGGAGGCATTTCCTCTAAACATGGTCAGTAATAACAGTGATAGTTTGTGTCTAGAACCTCACAGTTTCAAAACAACTTTCACATACATTATCCCATGTGACTCTTACAATAACCCTGGGAGGTGAGGTTCTGTTATCTCCCCTTTTACAAATGAGGAAACTGAGGCCAAGCATAGCAGAGTTGGGTCTAAGAACCCAGATCTTTCCACTCCAGTCTTTGTCCAAGACTTTCTGCTTTCTGGGATCCTCTGTGGTGGAAGTTGGAACGCATTGTAAAATAGGATCCTCCTCCTTTTGCATCCACATCTTCTTTTTCTACATGCAAACTCTGGGGGGCCGTCTGCCACACCGACCTTCTCATTCTCATCCAACCTGCAGCAGGGCTTAGACAAGGGAACGAAGAAACCTTCCTACCTTCTCCCGCAGCTTGCGCTCCTTCCACTCCTGCACCGTGGTCAGGTAGTTGACGGCCGCGTACTCCAGCACCGAGAGGAACACGAACACAAAGCTGACCCAGAGGTAGATGTCCACGGCCTTGATGTAGGACACGCGGGGCATGGAGGCGTTCACGCCCGTGATGATGGTGGACATGGTCAGCACCGTCGTGATGCCTGCAACACCCGGTCTTAGTTCAGCTGCTGACAGTGGTATAGAGATGCCCCCCACAGCCCACTAGGTTGCAATTCTACATTTCTCTATCTCTTAAATCAAATGAGCAATTCCCCAGACACCTTGCTAGGATCTGCTGCACCAGCAGCCGGGCCTGTTCTCTGCCCCTGCCCCCCAACTCGCTGCACCTCTCCTTTCACTTCAAGCCCCTCGGAGACTGGCTTTCTGTGACGTGGCTGGCAAGGTGAGGCATGCTTTGGAAAGGACCTGCTCTGACGTGGAATTAAAGACAGAGACTAGGCCGGGCATGGTGGCTCAACCCTATAATCCTAGCACCCTGGGAGGCTGAGGCAGGAGGATTGCTTGAGGTCAGGAGTTTGATAACAGCCTGAGCAAGAGCGAGACCCCGTCTCTACTATAAAATAGAAAGAAATTAGCCAAACAACTAAAAATAGAAAAAATTAGCCAGGCACGGTGGTGTGTGCCTGTAGTCCCAGCTACCCAGGAGGCTGAGGCAGAAGGATTGCTTGAACCCAGGAGTTTGAGGTTGCTGTGAGCTAGGCTGACGCCACAGCACTCTAACCTGGGCAAAAGAGCAAGACCCTGTCAATAAAAAAATAAAAAAAAACAGAGACTAAAGAACATTTCTAAAGCAACTTTCCCAAACCTCAAGGAATGAAGACATTCTCCCTCATCTAAGCCATGATTAGTAAGTCCATGAAGGCTGTGGCAATTCTCAGAAATCCATTGTGCTAGTTTCTTCTCCATCGTGCCTTCTTGCTGGTTAAACTCTCACATTTCTCAAAGCCCAACCTAATTTTGTCCAAATTTACAATGATGAGTTGTAAGCTTTCACTCTGGAATTCAGGGTCTGTGAAGGGCGAAACCACAGCTCCAGGGAATGTAGCCCTCCCCTTCCCAGAAATCATGTATTGTGGGTCCTGCCTCCAAACCCTCAGTCTGTCTAAACAAGGCCAGCAAATGAAGGTTTCATATGTACAGGATAAACTGTTGGTATTTGCAGAATCGTCTTATTTATCTAAGTACTGAGCTCTGATGCTGCCAGTCGTGGATGTCTATATCCCAAATAGGCCACCTAAAGTGATGCAGTCACAGCTGATGGAGTTTTAGCTCCCTGTGGTTCTCATAATGTGGTAGAGGAAACAGGCCCATGTCTGAACGGGGAAGGCAAGAAGCAGGAGGAAAAGTTGCTCCTTCCGACTCTGGCAGATCATCAGTTCAGAACTCTGAATAAGGATTGTATTTTTTCCTTACATAGTGATCAGAATAAAAAAAAAAATAGCCACCCTACCACATCTTATGAAATGCTTTTACCCAGCGAAACTCTGGCAGGCACAGCTCTGCGGTCGATCCAGAAGGACACCCAGGACAGCATGACCATCAGGGTGGCGGGGAAATAGGTTTGCAGCAAGAAGAAGAAGATGTGGCGACGCAGCGTGAAATTGATGTACAGACGGTTGTACCAGCCTGGGGGACACAGGTAGAAGCCAGTGAGGTTCCACCTGAGAGGTTAAAAACAAACGCCTGCCCTGGAATTCCCTCTTTCCCTAACATTGCTCTCACCAGCAACAGAAGGTTAAAGTTCATGAGCAATTGGCTTAATATAATACCTTTCTTTTCCACACTCTAAGCCCTCTCTCTTGCTAATATCGTCTTGTACATTCACTGTCTTATTAGATATTATCTAACTTTTCTTCAAAGCATTTATGGAAGGGTAGAACTAAACAGAAGTGTAGTTTTAGTTGTTTGTTTGCTATTTGTTACTTGAAAACTCCAAGCATGTTTCCAGAGTGACTCGCAGCACAAGAGTGCAAGAAGTTGAGTGGTTCTGCCTTGCTGAGGCCAACACCACTGAGGCAGGAGCCAGGAGAGCTGGTCTGTCATCACTGTCCTCTTTATTGTGAAATTGGCCATTCACACAATTTCTACATCCATTGCAAGAAGAAGCAGCTGTCACCTGATTCTAAAGTCTGCCATTGAGGACCTGAGAAAATGGGACTCTCAGAGGCTTTTCCAAAGACCTCAGGCTGAGTCACAGATGAGCTTGGGTCCACATGGGTCTCCAGTGCCTGGCCAGTGTCTGAGACATTGGCATTAGGTATATTGACATTGTTATACCACCACCACTACCATGCACTTCTAGAACTTGTTCATTATCCCAAAGATAAACTCTGCACCCATTAAACAATAACTCTCCATTTCCCTCCCCCCAGCTGCTGGAACTCTCCATACTATTTCTGTCTCTGTGAACTTGCCTGTTCTAGGTACTTCACAGAAGTGGAATCATACAATATATGTTCTTTTGTGACTTTATTATACTTAGCACAATGGTTTCAAGATTCATCCACATTGCAGCATTAATCATCATTTCATTCCTTTTTAAGGCTGGGTAATATTTCATTGTGTATATTTACCACATTTTATTTTTCCATCCATCTGTTGATGGACACTTGGGTTCTTTCTACCTTTTGGCTATTATGAATAGTGCTGCTGTGAACCTGGGGAACTTTTATACCCCCATGCCTAGGTCCCCAGCCCGGACTGATTGAATCAGAACCTCGCCATAAAGCTCCCAGGGGTTCCTCACGTGCAGCCAGGTTGAGGTCACAGGCCTCCACCCACACTGCTCACTCCCATCTCTGAGCCTCTTCTCTCCCCGCCCACCTGTCCAGCTTGCACTCAACTCCTCCAGGAGCCCAGCCTTAGTCATTCCACCCAATTGTGATTTAGGTCTCTCTTTTCCAGAACCTAAATCATTCACTCTACACAGATGGACGTTTTAGCACTCACATATACACCATTGCATGCCTTGAGCATCTCCATGCTATGGGACTTCTGCTCAGTTCCTTGAAAGTCCTTGAGGGCAGGAAACAAGAGCTGAGTGTAACTCTATCCCCCTCAGGCCCTGGCTCAGCCCTCACACGTGGAGACCCGCAGTGATCACCTGCTGAACTAAAGGGACATTGTGTGAGAAATCCTCACTCGCAGTACCGGTGGATGTGACTTTATTTGGAAGCGGAGTCTTTGCAGATGTAATCAAGGCGAGATGATTAGGGGGGCTCTAATTCAATGACTGATATCCTTACAGAAGAGGGAAATTTGGACGTGGGCACACAGGGAGAACTCCATGTGAAGACACAGACACGGGACGAAGGCCACGTGACCATGGAGCCAGAGGTCAGAGAGCCACAGCTGCAAGCCGAGGGGAGCTGAGAATTGCTGGCAGCCACCAGGAGCCAGGAAGAGGAAGGATTCTGCCCTAGAGCCTGCCGAGGGAGCAGGGAACTGTGAGGGAATAAATCTTTGTTGTTTTAAGCGCCTAGTTAGTGGTAGTTGTTAAGGGTATCCCTAGGAAACTAACACAAGAGTTAATGGTGAGATTAGAGAAGAGCTGATACATTGATCCTCTCAAAACTTCAAACCTGGCCCAGGGTCTGAGAAGAGGTTACACCAAGCATTAAAAATAAATCTACAGATCTCGATATAGCTAATAAAATGCATTTCCTCAGAAAGCTATCCATCCATAGTGTTCAGCAGAATGAAGACGCTTACAGAATAGCATGTAAAATATGACCCCAGCTTTGTAAAATCACACCATTGAAGCAAAATGTCTTGAAGAGTGTTTGCTAAATTGTGGGGAGTGATTCCCTCTAGTGATGGGATTTCAGGAGATGGTAAGTTCTGCACTCTTTGCTTTCTGCTTTTAAGTGTTATGTGTATTTTGTGGGACTATGCATTATTTTAGTAATGAAAATTTATTTTCACTGGGGCTAAAGAATTCAAATGTTGTTTTTTGTTTGTTTGTTTGTTTGTTGTTTTCACATTCGAATCAGGCTGTGGTGAAAGGTAGCTACCTGTGCTGCTGTAGAAGGCCAGTCTGGACGTTGTGTGAAATTTCTGAATCAGAAACTGGGACAAGGAGATCTTCTCATCCGTTTTCAGGGATTCGTCCCCGTTCTTCCAATACAGCATCAGATCTTCATCTGTATATGCATCTTTGAGGAGAGGAAAACAGGTTAGTTTGACCCCTTTGCCTCTGATGCAGGGTGAAGCGACAGGGAGCTCCTATGCCGGTCTAGGAGTAAACGGGAGTAAACGGGCCTTGGCGTTGGCGGGCGGCGCTGTCTCCCGGTGACTAAAATGGCACAAAGGTCACAGTGGGAATACAGTGAAGGCGTTAGGGAAGCTGATACTTACAGCTCTCCAGCTCCAAAGAACAGGTCTGGGAGTCCAGGGGAAAGTGGCTGAAGTCCATGTTGCACATGGCAGTGACCGTAATCCTAGACAACCCAAACACAGACGTCGGCTTGTGCGAGTTGCTGGCTCACACACCTGCCACCCAGAGCAGCTGCCTCCTCACATCTACTTCAGAAGTTTGGAAACACAGGTGTCTAAGTCACAGAACCTTCGTTTGTAGAGTTGTGTCTTCTGTAGCAGATTATTAGTGCGCTGCCAGTTCCCCTTAAAGGGACTGGTGAGCCGTGACCCTCCCACAGCCACAGGGGGCATTGGCTGCTGGCAGCTCACGCCTGCACCCTCCTCTGGGCACTGACCTCCCAGAGATGCCGGGAGGTTAGGCCTCCCCTCCCTCCCCATCCTTCCCTAGGCTAGGAAGTGCCTGGCAGCAGCATTTAGTTCTGGTGAGCTGGACAAGCAGGCCGGGATGATGTGGAATAGACTCTTCAGTCACTCAGGTTAGCCCCAAAGCCCATCTGCAGTAGCACCCAGTAATCAGTAGCCATCGGCGTTTTTGTAAAGCCCTTATTACCAATCAACTAAAATCATAGGCTCTCAGGGGCAAAAGGTACAGTACATAGAAGGGCATTGTCCCCATCAACTTGTTCAGGCCAAAGCCGTCTTCTAATCCAAGCTTACGATCCCCCAGTGATGAGGAAGGTGCCACCTACGGGGTGGCCGTTTCATGTTTAGACAGTTCTGACTGGCAGCAGCAGGCTCAGACACCCCACACAGCCCACAGATCCGAGCACAGGGACAGACTCTTCAGTGTCAAAGGGACTGACCATGCATACGATAATGGCCTTGGACAAAGGAACAGAGACCCTGGACAGCTACCTCATGCTGTACAGCACGTGGCCATCTGGGAACACCCTCAGCATGATGTTCTCAGTGGTGGTGTCGTGAGTGAACGACCTTTTGGAGTGAACAAAGAAGACGTCGGGGACCCAGATCTTCTTCACCAGCCTGCCGTCGAAGGTCATGCTCTTGTTGCTGGTGCTGGGGAAGGCCAGCCTCTCATCCTTCCAGTAATGCCGCAGGTACAGGGTCATGGTGAAGTCCTGGGGGAGCCAGGGCGAGACCAGACAGAAATGGCTTAGAAGCCTCCTTCCTTATAATTGACTCACCATCCACCACTGTACTACATCTCGGGCTCAGCCTCAAGGGTTGGAGGGAACAGTTCTGCAGCTCCGTGGCACAACATCCAAGGCAATGGCACTGCTGCGATCTAAAGGAGAATGGCTCGTTTTTATGCATCATGAGGTTGGAGCCCAGGAGACTGAGCAACCAGCCTTCAGTCTTTGCAAATGAAAACTGCAGCTGTGATGCCGACAGCCTGCTCTGGTGGCCAGCAGGGCAGGATTTCCCCAGAGCCTGCTCTCTCTCACCTAGGCCTCTGCACCCACAGTTCCTTACCCGCCAGCTAACCTTTCCACTTCAGCTTAGTGGCCACTTGCAGAACCTGGACAGTCATGTGTCCCTCTTAGGAAGGTTTCTACCATTAGACTTATAAGATCCTTGAAGGAAGAAGTGTCTCCTGTCCACTGTTGGATCCCCACTCACCATTGAATTGAGTACAATTGAGTAAATCGTTGCTGGATTGGAAAGTGGGGGCATAATGGATGAAGGGATGGACAGCTGTATATCCACTATAATTTCAGCCAGAAATCTTATCCTGTTAAAAAGTGTCTCCTCAGAGGTACATGAAAATTGAAACAAACAAACAAAAACAAAAACAAAAAAATTTTTTTAATAAAATAAAAAATAAAAAGTGTCTCCTTGCCTTAAACCCAGAGTATGGCCCTTCTCCACACCAGAGCTAAGGCACAAGGAGCAAATGGGAAAATAACTGCCCACAGATCCTCTTCTGGGTGCAGGTGGAGGAAGGATAGGAAGAGTGCATGGTGGTGGCGGGCCCAGGGGGAGCCCCAGGAAGGGAGGGAAGAACAGGCACTGAGATTGTGCCCAATGGGAAAGAATGGGCCTACATGAGAGTCTGACCTAGACTGGTCCCAGCCCCCAGGACATCAGCACCTGCCAGGAACATGCCTTCCAGCCACAAGGAGAACAGCCCATACAGGAGTAGGAAGAGATCAGCCAAGGACCCCTCTGGCTCTTACCCTCTAGGACACACAGGTGGATAGCACGCTCTGGGAGAGGTGGACCAGGGGAAGTGCCACATTGCAGGCTCACAAACACCAGCCATGCATGGCTACCTTGGATGTCACCTACATCCCCCCTTCTTTGTGCTGGAGTCTCCCTGCTTTCCCACTGGTTGGTGGCTGCTCTAAGACAGGCAAGTCATTCTAGATACCTCTTCCTGGAATCCTGAGCCACACAGAGAGGAGAGTCTTCACACCCAGAGTGGACATCTGGGTTGGCTCAGGTCTAAGGCTGCCAAACTGGTCCCAGACCCACCTGGTTTTGCAGCTGGACCCAGATGTTGGACATCCAAAGAGGCAGGCAGCGCACACTCTAGCATCTTGGAAACTGTCATACCTGCGTCACCCCATTTTTTGCCAGGTGCTGGAGCTATAGGGTGCACTGATATGATATCGATCATATCAGCTCTGCTGTGTTGGGTCCGTCAGGAGCCAGGGCAGCTGCCACCCTTCAAGGGCACACGGTGGCATTGCCATGGGGAAGGGGAGCCTCTCCTACTTTCATTCATTCCACACGTTTTCAGGATCCCCAGTGGAGATACAGGAGTGAAATATAAAAGACAATTCCCTGCACTTGTGGAGTTTGTAGTCAAGTGTGGGAGACGACCAATATAAAAGAAAACCTCAAAATAAATATATAGCACAATTATAAATGATGATCTGGGCTGTGGAAGGAAAAACAGAAACTCTGGGTCAGGAGGTCAGGGAAGCCTCTTTAAAGAAGGTTCACCTTAGCTGAGACCTAAAGGACAAGGACACAGCTGTGGGGAGGGCCAGAGCAAGAGCATGTTCAAGGTCCCTAAGACAGACAAAAGAGATGTCTGCAAACTGGCAGAGAAGTGCACAGAAGGAGGACGAGATGGGGGTGGGAGTGGGGACGGGGGTAGCCTCTGCAGGACAGCCGGGGGCTGTGTGCATGTGGTAGTAAAGTCGGGGTACACACAGAGTGCTAAGAGTGAATCAGGAGCTGCGCTCCGGCAGGAGCTGAGAATCAAAGAACTGCAGAATTTCATCCTGAAACTGTCCCCCTCCAGCGCTCCTCCAAGTGTGGTTCATCTGACCACCCGCATGCCTTGCACAGTGTGTTCAGAATGCAAAGTGCCGGCCTCACTCCCATTAGGAAGTGTGTGTTGGAGCCCAGGAGTCTGCATTTAACCAGCCCCTCAAGTTATCCTTGGCCGTGAAGCTTGAGGGTCCCCACTCCAGATTTCAGTGCACCCGAGCCGACTTCCAAGTCCCCGTCTTGTGAGCCGTTAGCTCCCACACTGTCCCCACAGCGCAACCCGCACCGCCGAGGCCCGCCAGGCCACAGGCTCTCCCAGCGCTCGGCCCAGGCCACCCCTCGCCAGAGGCCACCCAGCCGGGCGCTGCGTACCATGTCCACCTCCGAGATGCTGTCCAGACTCTCCACCTGCACGTCCACACCCACCGGGATGGCAGGGCCTGCAGAAGAGCAGAGACAGCTGGTCACGGCACCTTCCTCTCTACCACCAGCCTGGAGACAGCCCCAGCACCCTCCCTGGGGGAGCCAGGACCGGAGCAGGGGGGGGCAGGGGCAGGTTTTCTTGCTAGTCCCTGACATGTTGGGTGCCTCAGCCTTCTCCGAGAGGGCAGGGACTGTGCCTGACTTAGCTGCCGTCCCTGGGCCAAGGCGGATGTTTAATCCAGGTTTGTAGGATGAATCGATGAGCAGGATGACGACTTTCTACACCCCAGGGCTGCCTCTGTAGGGGGAGGTAATAATGTTGCTGTGGTGCCTGAGTGGAGACTCTGGTCATTCGTCCTCCTGTGACATCTAAAGACTCCGAGCTTGGGCACCCACATTCCCCGATCTGGATTCATTCAGTCATTCAAATTCTACCTCCAGATGACCTAACTTATAGCTGGGGTCCTGCCCACTAGAGGCCTTCGACCTAGTGTGAGATGCGTCTTCTCTGCACAAAGTTACATCACAGGGACAGACACTACCGTGCGAGACTTTGAAATCTTGTCAGGCCTTGTCAGACTAGAAGTATGAGAATACCTAGCACAGACACTAGTGCTGAATTTCACCTGGCTGGTGGCAAGTGTCTCAAACTAAGTTTATCTGTCCTTTATCCTGAGCTGGGTGATACTTACATTGGTAAGTTCACTTTATGATAGTTTAGGGAGCTGTGCGCTTATAATTTGTGCACTTTTCTGTCTATACATTATGCTTCAGTAAATTTCTTTTAGATTTTAGAGTCTAGCTTTGTTGCCCAGGCTAGAGTGAGTGCCATGGCGTCAGCCTAGCTCACAGCAACCTCAAACTCCTGGGCTCAAGCAATCCTCCTGCCTCAGCCTCCCGAGTAGCTGGGACTACAGGCATGCGCCACCATGCCCGGCTAATTTTTTCTATATATATTAGTTGGCCAATTAATTTCTTTCTATTTATAGTAGAGATGGGGTCTCGCTCTTGCTCAGGCTGGTTTCAAACTCCTGAGCTGGAGCAATCCACCCGCCTCAGCCTCCCAGAGTGCTAGGATTAGCACTAGGATGAGCCGCCACGCCCGGCCTCTTTTAGATTTTAATATTAAAAAAACTTAGAAAAACTAAAAGCCTGTGTCTGTCAAGCATATGAACAAACACCACTACACTACACTCACAGCCAAAAACTGTTTCTGGGGAGAGTCAGATGGCAGCTGGGCTGGGCCTTCTGGGGACAGGGCGTTGTCCAGAGGCCCGCCCAGCTGCAGCTGGGTCCTCTGAGCCCTGACCAGGGAGCACAGGACCAGGACAGCTGCCCCATGGTGGGCTGAGCGGGGAGAGCCTTAGAGGGCCAGGGTGCGTGTGGGTTTTAGGGAATGAGAACTGGAAGGGAC
The DNA here is from genome assembly GCA_008750895.1 of Mirza zaza. Taxonomy (NCBI): domain Eukaryota; kingdom Metazoa; phylum Chordata; class Mammalia; order Primates; family Cheirogaleidae; genus Mirza; species Mirza zaza. The sequence goes on along the minus strand of VSMD01046641.1, from coordinate 2,609 downwards.
GGAGACTTTGGCTGCGGACAGGGAAGGAGGGTCAGAGATCCTGACACGAAGTAAGTAGGAACTACATGGCTCAATCCTCAGTTCCAGCCCAGATGCAGGGTGGGGGTCCCCTTGGAGGGGGTCCAGGGCATTGGATGGGCTCGCTGACCCCCCAAAATCTCCCCTGTAGGCTTGCTAACACTTGAAATCCCACCATTAAAGATTTCCTTTTTGGGCTGAGCCTGATAGGATGGGAGTATTTTCACTTATTACTGGTGGGAATGAGTGAATATTTTCTGGGTTCTTAGACATGAAAGCAAATAAGTACAATGCTGTATTTTCTATTTTTATGTTTCCCTCTCAGAGAAATCAGGGTGTAAGTTGATGTTTCTATTTTCCTGTGTTCCTCAAACAATAGCTTAGGTGGGACCCATGAGAAATTCCTGCTCTGACAGCTGCATTCTCTTTTCATTCCAGGCCCCAGGAGTGCTTTGAAGGTGCTGGAAATGGGATGGAGGAGGGGATGAGACCCCTCCTCAGGGCTCACTAGCATGCCTTTCTTTTTTTTTTTATTATTTTTTATTTGTTTGTTTTGTTTTTTGGGTTTTTTTTTGAGACAGAGTCTCACTTTGTTGCCCAGGCTAGAGTGAGTGCCGTGGCATCAGCCTAGCTCACAGCAACCTCAAACTCCTGGGCTTAAGCAATCCTCCTGCCTCAGCCTCCCGAGTAGCTGGGACTACAGGCATGTGCCACCATGCCTGGCTAATTTTTTCTATATATATATTAGTTGGCCAATTAATTTCTTTCTATTTATAGTAGAGACGGGGTCTCACTCTTGCTCAGGCTGGTTTCGAACTCCTGACCTGGAGCAATCCTCCCACCTTGGCCTCCCAGAGTGCTAGGATTACAGGCGTGAGTCACCGCGCCCGGCCTAGCATGCCTTTCTTGAGGGGCCGGCAACCCCAGGGGAGGTCTGCAGGTGGCCTGGTCGGGGCCCTCTCCCAGCTGCAGTCACCTACACACTGCTGGGGCTCCCAGCCTTGGTCATTTTCCCTGCTCAGGGCCTTCGTTAGTCCGAGGTATTACAATGGCCCAGAGTGGAGCTGCCCGAGGGAAGCACCGCCTCCTGTGGAAAGTGTGCCACGCTCTCCCTGGCTCCCATGCCCCCCACGCCCCTATCTCTAAGTGCCAGGTGACCTGCTCCATCCAGTAGTCTAGGAGCCAAAAGGAAGAAATAATACTGCCATCGCCCTCTTGGGACCCGCTTCCTGGCGGCCTGGTTTTCTGACAATGTGCAAGTGTTTGAAGAGGAGCTGGCTTTGGCTCCGGCACTCTCCAGATAAAATATATCAGCTTGCTTCATGCCTCCTGCTGTGTCTCTCTGTTCTTGGGGCCCGGCTCTCTCTCCAGAGCTCCGGTCCCCTTTTCAAGGAGAGATGTGATAACAACTGCAAATCAGTCGCCAGTGTTGTGGAGGTATCGCCCACTCGGAGTGGGGCTCCAGCACACTGGGCTGTTGGAGGTAAACACTCTGTATATTCAGGAGGCCCCAGAGCTGCGTTCAGGGAAACTCACACCTCGAGTTGGAACGGAGACCAAAGGCTGTGCTCTCCTGGGTCTGCGCTCTGCCTTTGACCTGCTCCACTGCCCAGCTCTCCTGATCTCTCCACTTTGCGGCCCTTCCCAACCTGTTTTGGGGAGAAATTCTTGCAAATGACTGGTCTTTCTCCTTCTTCCGTGAACAATCTTGTGTTTTGAGTGGGGCTGAGCCCTATCAAGTGTTAAAAGGAAAATAGTCTCGTTAACTAGCTAGGTGCTCATCACTGGCCCCGTAAGGCTGCCATGGGGTTTTCTGCTTGCAGAGAGCGGTCCGGTGAGCCAGATAGGGACACACAGGAGCACCTGCAGGGGAGGCTTCTCGGATCTACTGCTTGAGGAGGGTACCTCTCCAGACAGCTGTGACCCGTGTTCAGTGACCATGTGAAGAGAAATAACGGTAGAAAGGCTGGGAACCAAGAAGAGCCCTTGCCTAAACATGGATTTCCCAAACGTTGCCTTGAATTTGCCTCCTGACAGGCTATACTGCCAGAAGTCCTGGCAAAGACATCTATCTCATTTTTCTAGTTAAGAATGAGTTTGAGCATTTTTTTACACGCGTAGCTTCAGGATTTCATCTTTTGTGAATTGGCTACTTTTATTATTTTCCCATTTTTCTACTGGGTTTTAATTCTTTTTGCTTGTTGTCAGGAGATCTTAGTTTGCTAAGAATTCTTGTCATCAATAGGTGCTATTCTTTATCAAGAGCTGTTTTTGGATCTATTTAGAGAATCCTATGATTATAAAGTTGGAAATGTACAAATTATAAAAAGGACATATATATATATGATTTGTACAACAAAATATTGTAAGCAATTTAAATGTCCTTCAATAAGACATTGTTCAAAGTATGAGAGATTCATACAATGGAATAACAAGCAACCATTAAAAATATTAATATGAATAAGCTCTTTATAAATTGATAGGGAAAAATTCCCAAGATATATTCCTAAGTTTAAAAAACAATCAAGATGCAGAACAAGTATGTATAGCATAAGAGTCTAAAAACTGGCCGGGCGCGGTGGCTCACACCT
>VSMD01046635.1:0-30582 GCA_008750895.1 Mirza zaza | reverse complement strand
GCGGTGGCTCAAGCCTGTAATCCTAGCTCTCTGGGAGGCCGAGGTGGGCGGATCGTTTGAGCTCAGGAGTTCGAGACCAGCCTGAGCAAGAGCGAGACCCCATCTCTACTATAAATAGAAAGAAATTAATTGGCCAACTAATATATATATAGAAAAAATTAGCCGGGCATGGTGGCGCATGCCTGTATCCCAGCTACTTGGGAGGCTGAGGCAGCAGGATTGCTTGAGCCCAGGAGTTTGAGGTTGCTGTGAGCTAGGCTGACGCCACGGCACTCACTCTAGCCTGGGCAACAAAGTGAGACTCTGTCTCAAAAAAAAAAAAAAAAACAGTTATTCTCAATCATGAAGACACATTTGAAAAATCCAAAACAAAATAGCTACTAAATTTGACAATGAATAGAAATCATTATGAAGTTGAGTTTATTCCAGAATGGAAGGGTGTTTTAACAAGAGATCATATCACCTCAAAAGATGCAGGAAAAAAATGTTTGATAAACCTCAGTGACTATAATAATAATTTTAAAAAACTTAGAAAACTTTGAGTAGAAGAGAGATTACTTAACCTGATAAATGGCATTTATGAAAAACCTACAGCAAATATCTTACTTTATGATGAATCATTAAACTATTTCCTTTAAGATTATAAATAAGAGCAGGATAATCATGGTGATTTCAACATTGTACTGGGGGGCTAGCATATGTAGCATAGCAAGAAGGAGAACAAAAAGCTATTAATATTAGGACTAGCAATCCACCCTATGGTAACCCCCCATGAATCACACCCTCTGAGTGTGAGTGGAACCTGAGACTTGCATCTAGCAAATAAACATGGCAAAGGTGATGGGAGTAGTCACTTCCTTGACTGGATCGTGTTTTATGGCAAAAGTGATGGAATTGTCACTCTTGTGATTACATTGTTATGCAAGACTTGTTAGAAGACTAGAGGTTGCTAACATGTCATAAGACCTGTGGAAGGCTCACACCCGTAATCCTAGCACTCTGGGAGGCCAAGGTGGGAGAATAGCTTGAGCTCAAAAGTTCGGGACCAGCCTGAGCAAAAGCCAAACCCCGTCCCTACTAAAAATACAAAAAGTTAGCTGGGCATTGTGGTGGGCGCCTGTAGTTCCAGCTACTTGGGAGACTGAGGCAGGAGGATCACTTGAACCCAGGAGTTTGAGGTTGCTGTGAGCTAGGCTGACACCATGGCACTCTACTCAGGACAACAGAGTGAGACTCTGTCTCAAAAAACATAGAAAGTTATTTTCTCACAATCCTTCAGACTGAGAAGTCCAAGATCAAGGCACTGGCAGGTTCTGTTGCTTCATGAGGGTCTGGTCTCTGCTTCCATGATGGCATCTTGAATGCTGCTTCCTTAGGGGAGAGGAACACTGTGTCCTCACATTACAGAAGGCAGAAAGGCAAAAAGGGATGATGAACTCCCTTTGTCAAGCCCTTTTATAAGAGCACTCAATCCCATTCACGTGGGAAGAGCCCTCATGGCCTGATCACCTCTTAAAGGCACCATCTCTTAATACTATCACATTGGCAACATCCAAATTTTGGAGGAAACACATTCAAACCATACCGGGTATAAAAGACAAGTATTTAATCAGACGGTTGACAATTTTACCTTCCCTGTACCAGTCCTGTCTCAGGCCAGCACTGTCTATGAGTGGTGGGGTGGATCTGCTTAATTCTATAGTACAGACTTAGGAGGGCCATCTGCCTACACATAGAGATAAGCTAGCTGCATTCTCCAAAATCTGCTTCCTTCATAATAAAAGTAATATTCTGGCCTCCATATGCCATATTCTCCACTGTCTCTTAAATGGTTCAGAACTTGGTTAGGGAAGAAGCATGCTATTTATTGCCCCATCCTATACTTTAGATACCTAATCCTTATATTATCTTAGTCTTTTATCGCATATAAAAATAGACCTAACTGACACGATCATATTTTAGGAAAATACTATTTTCTCTTTTGCAAAAGGAAACAGGAAAAAAGATAAATGGCTTAAATTGTCTACTTATCATAGACTTAGAAATCCCAGCCTTTGTGGCTGCCAAAAAAAAAAAAAAGAGTAAACAGCAAAAAAGAAACTTAAAAAAATTCTTTCAACTGAACATTAGAACACATGGCGTGTAAAAAATAAATAAAAAATAAAAAAATAAATTCTTTCATGACTCTCTTCCTAAGATTCAGCACATTAGTATGAGGAAATTTAATAGGTCCAAAAATAAAGATGTAAATTGCTGCAGAATGTAAAATATGATAAAGTCACAATAGCCAAAAAGTGGAAACAACCCAAATGTCCATCAATGGATGAATAGATAAACGATGTTTGTTTAATGGAATATCATTCAGCCTTCAGAAGAAATAAAATTCTGATGTATGCTACAACATAGGTGAACTTTGAGTACATTATGCTAAGTGAAAACATTCACAGAAGGACAAATATTGTATGAGTCCATTTATATGAGATACCTGGAATAGGCAAATTCATGGAGACAAAAAGTAGAATGCTGGTTTCCAGGGACTGGGGGCGAGGGGAGAATAGAGAGTTAGTGTTTAATGGGTGTAGAGTTTCTGTTTGGGATAATAAAAAATAGTTCTTGGCTGGGCACGATGGCTCATGCCTATAATCCTAGCACTCTGGGAGGCTGAGGCAGGTGGATCGTTTGAACTCAGGAGTTCGAGACCAGCCTAAGCAAGAGTGAGACACTGTCTCTACTAAAAATAGAAATTACTTGGACAGCTAAAAATTTTTTAATAGAAAAAATTAGCCAGGCATGATGGTGCCTTCCTGTAGTCCCAGCTACTCAAGAGGCTGAGGCAAAAGCATTGCTTGAGCCCAGGAGTTGGAGGTTGTTGTGAGCTAGGCTGATGCCATGGCACTCTAGCCCAGTCAATAGAGTAAGACTCTGCCTCAAAAAAAAAAAAGGTATACAAAGGTATGTGTGGGTGACTGCATCACTGATAATGATGAAAAACTGGAGACAACTCAAGTGTCCATCAAAAAAGGGCTGGTTAAATACTTTGAACTACTGTATGGAGCAACTGGGGGAGTCATAGAAGGCTTCCTAGAAGAAGTGATGCTTAAATTGTGAACGAAAAGATGAGTAGGAGCAGGTAAGGTGAAGTATGTAAATGTATTGGGGTGAGGAGAGGACAGCCAATGAAAGACAGACCATAGGATTGCCCTGAGGCAGGACAGATGGTGAATTAGGGCCCAGGAGACTGAGAGAGAATAATAGGGAGATTCGCTTAAGAAGGGTCTGACAAGGAGTGGGGGCCGGATGGTGCAGAGCCTGGGAAGGCATGTTGGGCTTCGTGGGGAGGACATAGAAAGCCGAGGTTCCTCCACTGTGGACCACAGACTTAGATCCAACTTCACCCTGACCGCAAGTAGCTCACTTGCTTCACACCCTCCTCTGTACTCCCGCACCCCCGTATTGAATTGCCGTCACCTATTTATGTGTCAGTTTCTCCAACTTCACTGTGAGCTCCTTGCAATTTATTTATTCTTGTATCTCCATGTCTAGCACAGAGTGACATTCAATAAGTAGTTGTTAAATGAATTAAGTAATTCAATTGACTACCCCTGGAACAGGGATCTTAACCTGAGCTCCAGGGTCCCACGCTGGTAGGGGATGGGGGATGTCCGTGAACTTGGATAGGACAAAAATTAATTGCTTATTTCCACTCACCTCTAACTGAAAATTAGCACTTCATTCAATTATGAATGTGCACAACAAAACACAGTAGTGTTTGCAGTACCTATGACTTTGTCACCCATACAAGTCACGGTTATTTTCATATCACATTAGAGTTGCTGCAGATATCTCAAAATATAGTTTACACTCATTACTACTTCAAAATTACAGTAATTATTATACCTGCCACTAGATCTTGTTATTTAGTGTGTCAATAAGAGAATAACATTTATAGTTGTATCACATGTTTAAAAATATTTTGATAACTGTATTTCAACATAATTGGCTTCTTTGGTAACCCTATGCATTTTATTTTATGCATTTAAGAACATTATTGTGAGGAGTCCACAGGTTTTTCCAGACTACCAAAGGACTGCATGGTACAGGGGTTAAGAACCCTGCCCAAGAGTGTAGCACATACAACCTTTTCTACCCACCCTCAGTGATGAAGTATTGTAAATTTCAAGGGTCATGACCCCACTCCCTTTCTGTCATACAGGTGTCACCTTTTCCTCTCCCCATCCCACACTCTGGTCATTCTAGTCTGTTTCCACTCTCAGTTGGAAAAACCACTTGTGTGCACGCTTCAATTCTTATTTCCATAAGGACTATTAAGTAGGAATAGTTGGCCTGACTTCTCTCTGAGCCCCAATCCTGTATTAACAATCGTCTATATTTCTTGTCGTGTGTCCAACATTATCTTGAGTTCTCCATCTTTCTCCACAAATTACCTCTTTTTCCTGATATCTCTTTTTTCCTATTCTCCCAAGAGCAAAACACAGCCAACAACTCTGAGGACTCTGTCTCTTAAGCTTCTGCTCATCACAACAACTCTCATTAATTCTCCTGTGCCTTTGAGTTTCCCAGTGTTAGACTGTACAGTGATTTACTTTAAACTACTTCAGTATTAACAGTGTGATGTATGTGTGTATAGATTAACTTTCATCTACACCCCAGAGGCTGTTCACATTTGAAGTACCCTAATTAGGAGCCCACACTCTAGGGGGGCTTAGTTAGCATCTGAAGTACCTAATCAGAAATTCATTCCCCAGAAGGAATTACACAAGCACTTCAAATCCATTATTGATTTACAAATGAAATGATATGATGCCTGGGATTTGCTCCAAAATAATGCAGGAGGAGGGGGAAATGGGTAGGAATATGGACGAAACAAGACTGGCCCAGAGTTGATAATTGTTGAGGCTGGGTGTGGGCAGTAAGGGAGGGTGGTTATTAACATTCTCTGGATTTTGTATACATTTGAAAGTTTTCATAGACAGTTTTGACTATGTCATTATTCCAATCTACACCAGAATTTCTGTCTAAAGATAACAAATTGAACACAGGGCATCTACTTTTCTTCCTGAAATGCCACTAAAACATCAATACAAGAATTTCTTTTTTTAAAAAAAAGACTTAAGTGCCTTGTTTTAGAGTGAGGTCACAGGTGAGGTATAAGAGAAAAGAGACATGCAAAAGGCCTGTCTTGAGCCTCACTTTTTAGTAAAATAAATGTATCATAAATGCTTTATAGATCATCTGGGAATTAAAGAGAAGACTCCCAGGAAGTTTCTCAGGGATTTGAAGGGGCAAACGAAGGGTGAGAGGTTAACCTAGTCTACCTGTATCTTAACTTAGAACGTAGATGCCCCTTTGGCTCTTCGATGCCTGCGTGTCAGGATTCCTAACTCTTCTACTAGTAACCAGGTCATTATCTTGTAAAATGTATCATCTATGATACAGCATCTAACAATTTAAAAAGGAAGGGAATGTTGCTTCTACAGCTTCAAATGAGCAAGATTTGAAAAGTAACTGTGCACAACCCAAGTTTGGAAGGTCTCCACTATTACAAAGGTCCAGCTCTAGAAGTGGATGCACTTTACTTCAAGGCAGCATAATACTTTCAAGAGAATCTTGCACTTTTTGTCCAAAAAGCTTTGTTTTTGATCTGTTCTACTCTATTCTCACATTACTCTGACTATATCCATCCTTCCACACATACACACGAGATAGATAAATGGATGGATAGTGTGTGTGCATGAGAGAGAGAGTGCGAGTTTAAGGATGTGACAAGCGGTTGGGAGCAGTGGCTCACGCCTGTAATCCTAGCACTCTGGGAGGCTAAGGCAGGAGGATCACTCAAGGTCAGGAGTTCGAAACCAGCCTGAGCAAGAGCAAGACCCTGTCTCTACTAAAAATAGAAAGAAAATTAATTGGCCAACTAAAAATATATAGAAAAAATTAGCCGGGCATGGTGGCGCATGCCTGTAGTCCCAGCTACTTGGGAGGCTGAGGCAGAAGGATCCCTAGAGCCCAGGAGTTCGAGGTTGCTGTGATCTAGGCTGATGCCACGGCACTCACTCTAGCCCAGGCAACAGAGCAAGAATCTGTCTCAAAATAAATAAAGAAAGAAAGAATATGACAAGCACCCTGCTATTCTTCTGGACTTCCAGAGCCAGTATGTTACGTCCCCCTGGGCTCAAAGGGACAAAATTGGGGAAAGTCTCACTGCCTTTATTACTGCTTCTCTCTTTGCTCATCTTTAATTTACTGTGGCTTCTCAATTCTACATCACAATCCCTTAGCTCAAAAGTCCACCATCAGCTCATAATAATATCATTGTCTTTTAGTTTGAATTCCTGAAAAGGATGAAGTCTAATCGGCCCATCCTCTCTCCATTTGAGCAAAACCTCTTCCTTAATCCAAATTGTGGACCCCTGATCAACCTGTGGGGGCTTGGTCCCCTTGGGATAGGTGCCTTGTCTCAGCCTAATTAGCTATTTTGGGCGGAAGAGGGCGGAGTAGAGGTTATTGGCATGCTAGGCGGCCCCTTTGAAAGCTGAAGATGGGACAGTTTAAATTAAAAGTTGAGTGTGACAGAAAAATTATCAGACATATTCAATGCACAGCCCTAACTTCCACGTCTCCTACCCGAGAGACTTTTGGTGTCACTCGGCATCACTGAGCTTCAGTCCCCATACCTGTGAAAAGGGTGTGGTCGTCCTGGTCGCACAGGTTTGCTGTGGGTGAGAAGGAGCGCGAAGGAGTGGGCAGAACGTGGAGCCTGTGTCGGGGAGATGCTGGGTCAGGAACAGCAACTCGGGCTAACATTCACACACGAGCTGAGTGCTTTACACACTTAGTGTTATTGTCTTCGTTGACAAGACAGTGAGTGTTAGTGAGTGTTATTGTCTTCGTTCTCCAAACAAGGGCGCCATGTTTCTTTCTTTCTTTTTTTTTTTGAGACAGAGTCTTGTTGCCCAGGCCAGAGTGAGTGCCATGGTATCAACCTAGCTCACAGCAACCTCAAACTCCTGGGCTCAAGCAATCCTGCTGCCTCAGCCTCCCAAGTAGCTGGGACTACAGGCATGCACCACCATGCCCACCTAATTTTTTCTATATATATTAGTTGGCCAATTAATTTCCTATTTATAGTAGAGACGGGGTCTCGCTCTTGCTCAGGTTAGTTTCAAACTCCTGACCTCGAGCAATCCACCTGCCTTGGCCTCCCAGAGTGCTAGGATTACAGGCGTGAGCCACCGCGCCCAGCCTAGGGCACCGTGTTTCTTATCTCTGAGTTTCCTGATGACCAAAAAGCTTATGAGGAATGAGGTAGAGTTGTCTTTAAAAGCACACCACACTCCCGAAATTTAACAGACGTTTACAGCGGGCCCACTAGATGCAAAGCTGAAGGAACTTGACATCAGCAATCCTGGAGTGCAAAGTAAAGAAAAAAAAAGTGCCTGAAAGATCAGAACCCAAGGAAGAAGTGACAGTGTCTTAGTGCAAGTCAATGATAATTTGGAAAGAGCTAAAAAAAAAAAAAAGTATTTCATCAAAACACAGAGTTGCTAAAAATCTGCCATTCTGCCAATCCATCCTCCACTCTGTCTCTGGAATGGTTGCTAGGTACTGGTTACAACAGAAACTAAGGTTCACTAACTCAACCCTCCTTAGGAGAAAAAGGGTTTGTGGTAAGTTCTCATGGACCAAACCTGGATCCGAGGCCATTCCAGGGCCAGGCCCTCTGTCTGGATTGGAGGCCTTCATGTTCCCACTATAGCGCCCTGGCTCTGCTGTCTTATCCTGTGGACTTACACTTGGCAGGAGCCAGGCTGGCTGGCTTAGCAATGGCCCTGGCCCCCATTGGCCAGAACCATCCTTTCAGGCTACCTCAAGATCCTGTCCCTGGATCAGACCCTCTGGTCCCTCTTGTCTGATCATGGCCAATTTTGCTCCGCTTGGCCCAGGCCAGCTTCCCTGAGCAGAGGCTGCGGGTGGGTCAGTTTCATCTAGAAGGAGAAGCCGGCGTGGAGAGCCCTGTGTCTGCCTGACAGACATGTCCAGACAGAAATTGAGTCATGAATACCCTTTTCTCATCATCCTTTGCTTTTTCTTAAGTTCTCTGGGTTTTTCCACCCATCGCCCATGGTCATGGTTTCCAATGGGCAACACTTGAGATGCAACACTTCTTGACCCCACCCAAAACCACCAAATCAGTGGCATGAAAATGGAGCCAAAAAGCTTGCTTTTTTTTTTTTTCTTAAGCAAAATTCCCAAAGTTCTCAAAATGTGTTTTATTCATCTTCAGTGGCTAGCATGCTGGCTGGCAGAATTGACAGTCAATAAATGTTTGACAAAAATAGAACAAAACGATAAAATTTTCTTTATCATAATATGTTAAAACCTCTACCTACTTTCTTCTTCCTCATTTTTGGTTCGGTTTCTTGAATTCCCCACTTGGGGGACACTGACAGCTCAGCCCCACATGTGCCGGCTGCCTGCCTTTCTCCCCCCAGCACAGGTGGAGAAACGATCAAACTCCAGATCCTTCTCTCAGGCCTACACCTGAGCTCCACACCTGCACATACCTGCTCAATACACTCAAGTCTGTAAAGTTATCTTACAGTCTAGAAGCACAGAGCTGCCTAAATACAGAGTTGTGGTGGAAGAGCCCCCTAATGGAAACATAACTCACTGGAGCATGGGTCCACAGCAGGTGACAGCGGACACTTTGCTTCTGCTTCCAAAGCATCACATCCCCAAGAACAATGGGGAAAGGCCCAGTGAGGTGGCTCAGCCCTGTAATCCTAACACTCTGGGAGGCCGAGGCAGGCGGATTGCTCAAGGTCAGGAGTTTGAAACCAGCCTGAGCAAGAGCAAGAGCCCGTCTCTACTAAAAAAATAGAAAGAAATTAATTGGCCAACTAAAAATATATAGAAAAAATCAGCCGGGCATGGTGGCTCATGCCTGTAGTCCCAGCTACTCGGGAGGCTGAGGCAGGAGGATTGCTTGGGCCCAGGAGTTTGAGGTTGCTGTGAGCTAGGCTGATGCCACAGCACTCACTCTAGGCTGGGCAACAGAGTGAGACTCTGTCTCAAAAAAAAAAGAACAATGGGGATGAACTTGCTGACATGTGTATAACTAAAAGAGCCCAAATTAAACCACAAAGTTTCTCCAGAGTTATCTTTTCAAAAACAATGTGCTGGAGTACCACCCTCCCCTTCTCTAACTGGCACACTCCTTTCCATCCCCTAAGATGCAGTTTGGCAGCAGCTGCTCTGGGCTTCCTTCTCTTATAGGCTCTCGGGGCAGAGCTGGCCCTGGTGTTCCTCTTGTCCCCACAGGCAGTGTGGCATAGCAACAGCCACAGGGCCCCAGTGTTAGATCACCTACATGGTAAGCCTGGCCCCATGGCTGTCTAGCTGTGTCCCTGCGCGTAAATTATTCAACGCCTCTGTGCCTTAGCTGACTCATTTGATAGCGATTGCAAAGCTTGTTTCGACCCTATAAAGTTGTTGTCATGTGTTGGATAGCGTGAACGAAGTGCTTAGAATAGCGCCTGGCGCGGAGTAAGCATGTGCTAAATGCTAACCCTTATCCGTGTGTCTCTATCATAGCTTTTAACACAGTGCAAGCAAGCTTCGTGAATTTCTTGTTGGATGATCATGTAATCACAGGTTTTCTCTAAGTAAGTTAGTGGTGGAACTCAGCAGAAAGAAACCCAGGGCAACTGCGTTTTATTTATTTATTTATTTTTGAGACAGAGTCTTCCTCTGTGGCCCCAGGTAGGGCGCAGTGGCGTCATCATAGCTCACTGCAATATCCAATTCCTGGGCTCCAATATAGCTGGTCTCAAATTCCTGAGCTCAAGCAATCCTCCCACCTCGGCCTCCCAGAGTGCTAGAATTACATGCCTGAGCCACGGCACCCAGCCAGGGCAACTTTTTTTTTTTTTTTTTTTTATCTTCCCAGAGCCCAGAGCTGCAACTGTTTCCTAAATGAGAGTTTCCAACTTTTGCTAACCTGTAGGAGGTGTGCTTCTAACACAAGGAGCCCCTACCTTTCCTTTCAACAGGACTGCATAAGCCACAATGCCTTTATAGGTGCCAGTCTATTTTTATTTTTCGTTTGAGCTAGGTATTTTAGTAAAACTCTGGAATTTGTTAAGAATGATTCACATTTTAATAGGGCTGGTTATAGAAAGTATTCTTCCTGTGCCTTCCCTTCCCCTAGAGCAGGAGCTGAGATTTAGAGTCAAATTTATAATGTGCTTCTGACCTTATGAGAAATAAACCATGGAGATGAGCACTGGTTTTCAAGTTGTCTAGTTCCTGTGAAGTTTTAATGGGTAGGTTTGGTTTTAGAAGAACTGTCAGTCGAGGCAGCTTTTTTCCTACAGTATGACTAATAATGGCAGTTATAAAAATTGAAGTTAAAATACCTAGAATTAAGATTTTGGCAGAACACACTGAGACATTTCATGGTTTTGGACATTTTAAGTATATGCCTTGATTAAATGTTCACTTCTCACTTAACAGATTTTAAAAGCAAGAGGTGGAAACAAATGACAGAAATAAAAGTTATATGACAAATGTACTTCAAATGGTTCTCCCTCCAATGAATTTCCAAAGTAAAATTAGGATAAGAAAAAAAGGATGAGTAGAAGATCAAGTCTACAGGACTGAAAACAGCTTTGAAAATCCTTGAGGAACTAACAGAAGAGTATTTTCGGCAATCTAAATTTCCTGGAAAGCTTTGATGGTTTTGAGGATATAATATGTTGAGAGTACTTTTCACTGTCAGTGCTAATCTTTCAAATCTGGCACAAAATTATAAGTGGAATGGTTTCACTTGGCTCATCTGTGACATGAATCTGTAAGTCTAGTTTCCTTCTTGCTTTGTAAAAACAGGCCCCTGCCCACCAGTCCCTGGCTGAATTAGAAACCACTAAATCACTGGGCTCGGTGTGTCCTCTTCCGGTGGGCCCCTGGGACCTCACCCTTCAGGCAGGTTCTCCTTGGCTGTGGAACACCACACAGAGGGTCACTTATCTTTTCTCCCTTTGCTCTGGCTAAGGGCAGAGACAGGGCTCTATGCCATATAGGGTCTCCTTTGCCCCGGTTGTGTATTCTACCCAAATATAATGAAAAATAAAAAGTATTTCCATGCGCAAATTGATACTGCAAAATTATTTTACTGTTGAAAGCAAGCCTTGCTTTATTAGGGACAAAATATGTCCCACGTTTAATCCATAATCATTGTACTTCCAACTTTTACAATTCTCCCACCACTGGCCTGTTGGCTTTAGTTCCCTTCTATTCACTGATCTCACGTGGCCTGATACGTTTGTCTAACATTCTGTTAGGAATTTGGGGTTTAATCATAATGGCTATTCACCAACTGACTTTCAGAATTGTTATAATTGTGCATGAAAATCCTAGGCATAATTTTCCCTTAAAGATTGATCCATTTCCAATGCCTACTTTCTCCTTTTATCTCAAGTGAAACGAAGATTCTAGTTTTAGATTAATAAGAAAGATACTTCAAAGAGGATGTGAAAATCTAAGGGAAATTCTCTCTTAGGAAGTATCTTTAGAAAGTTTCCCCAAGTGCAACTGATGAAATCGAGTCAGATGTCTAAAATATGCCTATATTCATTGTATAGGCATGTTAAATATGCCTATATAATGAACAAAATTAAAATGGTAAAGTATGTTACTCTTAAGATACTATAAAAATGAAACAGTTTTTAAAAGTACATAAAAGACCCTCTTTTTTTGACTTTTCTGTGAGTTTTATCATCTTTTCTCTAAAAGTTATGAACCCTTTTTGCAAATGGTTACTAATGGAATATACCACTAGGGGGCGCAAAAACATTGCTTTTAAATGTTATTTAAAAAATACTTTTATCAAAGTGAAAAAGGAGTTCTGGGTAATTGCTCTTTTGCTCCTTCACAAAAGAAAATGATCAGGGACACTGGCAAGGAAGAGAAACAGTTCCATTAGAAGATCAAAACTAACAAATGAGTCACCATGACCTAAGTTTGCAGAGAAGAGAATCACCTTTTATGTAAAAACCAGAGTGACAGCTATGTTTAGTATTGGTAAATGTTTCAGGGAGACGAAACTTCATGCTCACTCTCTGACACCCCATAAAGATGGCAGGAAGTTACCTATGGAAATCCTACATGCTGAAACAAATGGCAAGATTCAATTGCACATAGTCAGCTATACATTTTGATGGTCTAGAATATATAACTTAAAAAACCTAGATTATAATAGTGTCCAGAGAGAACACAGTTTGGGCATTAACTATTGAGCCATTCACGTGTGGTATGGCAAGAGCATAGGGTGAGGAATGGCCAGACGACATTCTCCAGGGTTGGGGTGCCATATTTACCAGGGCAGGCCGAATTCCTGGAGGCCCTGCTCATTTACTGGCAGGGACGATGAACACCCTAAGTAAATCTGGTCCTGAAAAAGTGAATGCTCTGTTTCTCGGGTTGTTTATTTCCATGTATTTCCCTTTGACCATGCCTGGAAGCTAAAGAATGTACACTGAATTTAACCTGGCCTGTGGCATTTTGTTTTGCAAATTTTAGTAGTATGGAAAGAAACCATCAGCATAGTAAAAGAAACAAAACAAAAAACTCCTATGGCTCTGAATATGTTAAGATTTATATCAAACACAGGGCCCAGCCCAGCCAGTCTCCGGTGGGGTAGGCTTGGCAGTCTGTCGCTGCCAAGATGTTGAAAGCTCTCTCTACAAGGTGATTCCATTGCGCCAGACACAAGATGAGATGGTTTAGATCCAGACATTGAGGCAGCTGCAGCAATGTGAGCTGAAAGGAATGCGGTTGGATGCAGGCAGAGCCAATTTCCAAAGCAGTTTCTCCAAGGGGTGTTTCTCTCCCCATAGGGAGAGACCTGTGCTGTTATCAAGGAGATTCCTTAAATGTCATCATTAGCCTGCACGGGTGAATGACAAAGGCATAGACAACACTGAGATGAATCTCAGAGTTTGGGGTGATTGACTCACAACTCACATTATTAACTGTGATTCCAAGAGGCCCCAACTGTGGGAGGCCTGGAGGAAGCCACAGAGGTTCTCTGGAAGCCCAGTGCTTTCTATCGGGGTGGACTAGGTCCAGCTGAGGCCAGCTCCAGGGAAAGCTGGTCTGGCATTAGGGCGCCTTGCAGCGGACCATGGCTGGCAGGGGAGCTTTAATTGGATTTGGAATTACGGGTGTGAGAAGGAGGGTCTTATGGTTCTCCAGTACCCGCCCGCCCCGCCAGGGGACAGCCATAGGGTCTGTTCTATGCTTCACTTAAATTCAATAGGCTGGCCTTTCCTCTCAATGCACCTTCCTCACTAATGCTTTCCATCCAAAGGCTCTGCTCTTCTTAACTGAGATCCTTCTAAGTGCTCTCCAAAAGCCCAGGGAAGAGCTACAGGCATCAGGGAAGGTTGAGTTGGGACCTCTTTTTCCTCCCATTTGTACTTATGCTCAGTGTGGTCTACCGAGGGCAAGAGCACATGGGTGTGGCCGAATCATCAGGTGTTGCAGACACAAGACAAACTCGAAGGGGTTTGAGCCCTTGATGGAATTGTGACCCTCCTGGATTCCCTCTGAATAGCACAAAAAAGGGAACTTCAGACTTGAGATAAAGAGGGTTTGCAAACTGGCCTGCAGTGCCTGGGGCAGATCCCACCTGCAAGGACCCTTATGTCATTAGCTCTGGAGCCCCGCCCCCCCCCCCCAACAGGGACATATTATCATGCCAAGTATTCAGACAAGGAAACTGCCTGGAGGAATAAGAAGTAGTCTTGAATGTGAATTTAGGTCTTTAAACTCCAGGTCTAATGCTTTTCTCACCACTTTGCCCAGAGGAGTGTTTGGTTGGTGAGGAAGGGGCTACAGCATTAGATCTATTAACTAAAGGAGCAGTATGGATTATTGGTTAGACATACTCAACTGCCCTGTGCCTCAATTTTCTCTTCTGTACAATAATACCTGCCCAGTAAGGTTTTATGAAGGCTGAGTTTATACCCTAAAGTGCTTAGAACGATAACTGGCATACAGTAAGCACGAGATATATGTTCTCCTCTCTGCAGCTGATCACGCTGCTTGTTAAGTAACCATGCATTAGCAGAGTGGGTTTGATTGAAACTTTAGCTCTCAAATTTTTATAGTTTATATGCCTTTCTGGATTAGGGTCCTTTAGTTCCTCCCTTAAAGGTTAAACATCCAGGGGTCCTCAAACTGCAGCTGGCGGGCTACATGTGGCCCACCGAGGACATTTATCCGGCCTGCAGGATGTTTTTGCCACTGCTGCCTGTCCTGCTTAGCAGCCGACTGGTCCCGGGCCCACATAGCGCATGTGTGGAATGTGCACCGCCCTCTCCAAAGGCCCTCCAACGGTCTGAGGGACAGTGAACCAGCCCCTGTTTAAAAAGTTTGAGGACCCCTGAGTAACCTAACCTTTGGAAAAACATAATTGATCATTTAGGCAGCCTACTGGTTTGCTATGGCTGTCCTAACAAAACACCACGGACTGGGTGGTGTAAACAACAGAAATTTATTATCTCACAGTCTGGAATCCAAGACGAAGGAGGCAGCAGGTTTGGTTTCTCGTGAGGCTTCTCTCCCTGGCTTGCAGATGGCCGCCTTCTTCCTGTGTTCTCACACGGCCGTTCCTCCCTGCAGATACATGGCGGGGGTCTAGTGTACCCAAATTTCCTCTTCTTGTAAGGACACCAGGCAGATTGAGTTAGGGCCCAGCCTAACGGTCTTATTTTAATTTAGTCACTATTGTAAAGGCTTGATCTCCAAGACTGTTCTGAGCTATTGGAGGTTAGCACTTCAACATATGAGTTTGGGGTGAGGGCAAACAATTTAGCACGAAACAATGAGGTTCCTCGAGCAAAAAAAAAAAATATATATATATATATATATATATGTGCTAACATCAATCAAATAATGACAAGTACCATGGAAGGGAAGAAGTTGAGGGCTTGGGAGCAGTCTGGTCACTGGTGGATATCTGAGCTCGTGATAATGAGTGCATATGGGTAGTACAGCACCCTCAGGATTTTAAAACAAGTAGGAAACCATGATTTAAAATTTTCCCTAGCTTATCTCTCCTGTTCTTTTTCTTAGCTGGCTAAGACAGAAAGTGAAACAGGGGCAGTGTCCACCCTGGTCCAACCTAAGAACAGCCATGAGTGTCTCTGGGAAACAAAAGAGTACTTTATCCATTACAACCACTTTAACAATTTCTCCATCAAGACCCATTTAAAAATAGCTTTTCTGAGGCTGGGCGAGGTGGCTCACGCCTGTAATCCGAGCACTCTGGGAGGCTGAGGCGAGTGGATTGCTCAAGCTCAGGAGTTCAAAACCAGCTCTGAGCAAGAGTAAGACCCCGTCTCTACTGAAAATAAAAAGAAATTAATTGGCCAACTAAAAATATATAGAAAAACTTAGCCGGGCATGGTGGTGCATGCCTGTAGTCCCACTTACTCAGGAGGCTGAGGCAGTAGGGTCATTTGAGCCCAGAAGTTTGAGGTTGCTGTGAGCTAGGCTGACGCCATGGCACTCTAGCCCGGGCAACAGAGTGAGACTCTGTCTCAAAAAAAAAAAAAAAAGTTTTTCCATTAAGACCTATTTAGGAATTGATCAGCAAAGGTAGAATCAAGAAGGTCCTTGCTAACAACAAAAAATTTCACACCTTTAAATGATTTTTGGTAACATTTAAATACTAATTCTTACCTTGTCTGTGTACTTTGAGCAACTTCTTTTGTTTTTCAATTTCAGGTCCCCTTGGTATCTAATTTAAGATGTTTCCATGGTTCTCATCAGTTTTTGTTTATTAGTCACTGAATTTGTTGTATATTTTAATTGTGCTGTGAAAATAAGGTGGCATTTACACTATCTTTTAATAGAATCATGAGCGCACACACACACACACACACACACACACACAAGTTGGCATGTGGTTTTACAGTACAACTGCCAAGAATAATCTAGGAATAACTGCAGAATCTGATAATACAGGTGGTGTGCCTTGTTAGAATAATTTGTCTACGTGAAGAGACAAGAATCTCTTTTTTAAAAATGAACATTAAAATTAAGCTACTGCTTTCTTCCTAAATAAGTTATTAACTAGTCTTGAAAAACAGAACTCAAACCCACAAAGAAAGATCCAGAACTTAGAAGCCATTATGTTCCGATTCCAATTTAAGTAGTATACTTGTTACTGTTGCTCTGTGTGGTTTACTTTTCTTTTTTGAGAGAGCTATTTTATAGGACTTTTTTGTTTTCTCTTCATGAGACAATTGTCTCCAATTTTTATGTTCTTAGAGGTAACATCTCACTCATACAAAATACCTTGGGGTGTCTGAGTGGGTTTAGTTTTTAAGAATTTTATCCAAAAAAGAGCCACAGAAAACCAAATAACACATTGTTTTAACTCTCTTTTGCAATTACTTTCAAGAAATTTGCAAGATTGTTAAAATTGTTGTGCTGTTTTTTTCTATGATAACATTATCTGTTAAGTGAAAGCTGCCAATACCATCATCAGCTAAACTCCTAAAATGAGTCAGCTAACTTTATTTTTAACTGCCTTTTAATTGCCTGCTGAGACTATCAAGGATAATATGAGGATTTTGAAAGCTTCTTTAGAAAAGTTTTGGTATATCAGATACTATAAAAAGGTGGATCGAAGATTCAGAATTTTCAACTTACTTCCATATATTTTTTCTTTTAAAACTCATAGCTTGGCGCATGCCTGTAGTCCCAGCTCCTCGGGAGGCTGAGGCAAGAGGATTGCTTGAGCTCAGGAGTTTGAGGTTGCTGTGAGCTAGGCTGACGCCAGGGCACTCACTCTAGCCAGGGCCACAGAGTGAGACTCTGTCTCAAAAAACAAACAAACAAATAAATAAATAAAACAAAAATTAAAAACTCATAGCTACATGGCGTAAATAGGTAGGAAGAACCCTGAGATGGGAGTCTTTCCTAAACTTTTGCTATGACATTCCATAATTATACACATTATCTCCAAATTCACAAAGGACCGTTGGATTTTGCAACCAGTGTTTATAATACGTGAATACGAAGGAGCTGTAGTACAATTTAGAACAAATATCAGTGATTTAGAAAATCATGTATTTACCTGAGTTAAAGTAATTTGTATAGTAACAAAAACCTACCCACGAGGTTGTACCAGTGTCAGAGAACAAACATTTCATCCCTGTTTCAAACCGCTTTAAGACATTATTTTAATCTTTACAACACCTCTTTGAGGCATGTAGGTGGCAAGTCATACCAAGACAAAAATTCAAAATGCAGGATAAATGGAACCGCTACTTAGGGAATAAAAGAGCTTCTAGTTGATCAGGTGTTGTTGATTTTCTGCTTTTCTTTAGAGATCCATTTGTGATTTCACTTTATCACGTTTTGCATATAGGACCAGCATCATGGCACACGTATCTGCAAAGAGCCTGTGTGTTCCCACTGCTTTCTACCCACACCAGGGCCCCTACAGTGTGGGCTGTCACATCCAGAGCCCAGCAGTGAGGTGGAGGCACTCCCTTCCTCCCCCACCTGCTTCCCTTGCCATTTTCTGGCTCCTAATATGGCTGTGTCTACGATGAAAACCCAAATGAAGTATTAAGTATACAGCTATTAAAAAAGAGGCCGTGCGTGGTGGCTCACGCCTGTAATCCTAGCACTCTGGGAGGCCGAGGTGGGCGGATTGCTCAAGGTCAGGAGTTCGAAACCAGCCTGAGCAAGAGCGAGACCCCATCTCTACTATAAATAGAAAGAAATTAATTGGCCAACTAATATATATATATATATATACACCAAAAAAAATTAGCCGGGCATGGTGGCGCATGCCTGTAGTCCCAGCTACTTGGGAGGCTGAGGCAGGAGGATTGCTTGAGCCCAGGAGTTTGAGGTTGCTGTGAGCTAGGCTGATGCAACAGCACTCACTCTAGCCTGGGCAACAAAGTGAGACTCTGTCTCAAAAAAAAAAAAAAAAAGACATAATATGTTTGGATGATTAATTTTGTTTTACTTGGTTATCATACAAAAATTGGCATTAATCTTCAGCATCTGCTGATGTTTAACATCAGCTGGATGCTCTTGGCCAATGTCCAATGGGCAATTAAAACTAGCCCATCTCCTGGAGATGGGAAGACACCCAGGAGTGATTTTCCTTTTGTGATTTATTGGCAATTTAAACTGTTACCAGCTGAGAGGACGGTAGCCACACATAAGGTCTTCTGGCTAGTACTGGCCTCTGGTCTGTGGTTGGTAGAGGCAGCGTAGCCTTCTCCGTGATGTGAGACTGAAGAAAAGGGAATAGAGCCTCAACTCTTAAGTGAAGGATGTTTTATTCATGCTTTTTATGAAAACTGGGGTCATTGACACCTGATCCTGCCCCATTATCGTGGGAAGATTTTCCTTTCCTTTTTTTCAGTCTTTTTTTTTTTTTTTTTTTTTTTTTTTGAGACAGGGTCTTCCTCTCTTGCCCAGGCTGGAGTGCAATGGTGCAATCATAGCTCACTGTAGCCTCAAATTCCTGGGCTCCAGGGATCCTCCTGCCTCAACCTCCTGAGCAGCTGGGACTACAAGGGTGAGCACCACACCCAGCTAATTTTTCTATTTTCTTGTAGAGATGGGATCTCACTATATTGCTCAAGCTCCAAGCTGGTCTTAAACTCCTGGCCTCAAACAATCCTCTTGCCTCAGCCTCCTGCCTGGGATTACAGGTGTGAGCCACCAGGTTTGGCCTCTTTTCTTTTTCAGAGCCAAGAGTCTAGCTATTTTGTTCAAGCTGGACTCAAACTCCTGGGCTCAAGTGATCCTCCTGCCTCAGCCTTCACAGTAGCTGGGACTACATGTGAGCACCACCATGCCTGATGCAGTAAGTTTTTCTAAAGGTGCTTTAAAGATATTTTTGATACTTTATACTCAATTAGTGGGAGAAAGGGACATTCTCTCATTCACTTTGAGGCCAACTTCCAAATAGAAGACACAAGGGTTTGTTTGTTTTGCATTTGATTTTGTTTATTGCCTCATGAAAGTAAATCTTGTGGCTCTGACTAATCCTCCAGTAGGTCCAACAAGAAAGGCGGATTAAATATTGGAATAAAGCCCACGATTTTAGTTGTAAAATGTATGTTCATTTGTTCTAATCTAACTGTAAGCTTCTGAAACTCGGTTGAAAAAAGGCTTTTTGATAAAAATCCAATGCTAATCACTTTCTTTGGTGGGGCTAGAGCTCAATGTGGCTGTTGAACTTGGTTTGATGGGCCTTTATTCAGGATGGGGAGAGTTTTGGAAAGAGTTTCAGATAAATTAACTATTCCGGAAGGGCTGGCTGCCCTCTTTGTATATGGTCTGAGACTCCTCTGTTTAAATAAGCAAGTGCTAATGGCTTGAAATCCCCTGCACGGATTGTGTCATACACATGCAAACATCAGCATTATTATTGTTATTTATGTTCCGTCTCTGGGCTTCTTTCATTAACATAAACTGAATTGGTTTCAGACAGAGTTGATTACTGACAAGGATCACCAGCCCAGCCCACCACTCCCCCCCCTCAAAAGTCCAAATGTCAAATTTTCTAAAAAAAAATTTGAATCATCAAATTAAACTCTGGTTAATTTCTAGTCTTCTAGAAAAATCCCCACATTTTATGAAGGCAGAAAGTATAGTGTTATACAGGAGATGAGCTCTGGATTTGGATAATGGTAGGTTCAAGTCTAATTATAATTACATAAACTTCTAAGATAAGCCCTTAGGTAAGTTTCTTAGTTCTTTGTACCTTAGTTTCAATTTCTGTAAAATTTGAATCATAATAACTCTTATATTATTGGGTGGTTTGGAAGATTGATTCAGATAATAGTTGTAAAGTGCTTGGGTGCTTGGTCCATACTTATTGTTGAAAAAAATAAGGTAATAGTGGAGCATAAAGAAACTGTTAGGTGTATATTCTGATTCTGGGTACAAAATGATTTACAGTTTAGAACTGAAAACATTTCATACTTACATGTATGTTTATTGATTTATAAATATCTTGTGTCAGATGATCTGCAAAACAAGAGGAAGAGATCTCACGCGTAGCCTAGTCTTGGGTTGTGGAAAGAGTTTTCTGGGTTGGAATCTTCCAGAGCTCAAGCATGCGACATAGCCATCCAATGTTCTGTTTTCGGTTTGTTGTTGAAACACGAAATTATTTAAAGTACACATGTCATCATATTAGACAAATCAAGTTTTCCTCTAGCACTGTATCAGCGATCAGTTAATTAGAAATTCTGTTTTTAAATGTTAAACTTTAGAATATAGAATATTCCGGAGTGTTTTAAAGGCTGTATTTACCACAAACTAGAAACCTGATATCCTAGAGAAATACTCACTTATCCATCTATGTTGACTTTCTGGCATAGCAGACTTTGCATATGGGTGGGCCCCGTGAGCCAGCCAAATTGAAACTTGATAAGCACTTACCTCCTGTTTTTACACTCTAACTGACACAGTCAGTGACTACATGTATCATATTAAAAACACATGTACTCTAACTACACAGTCATTACCTCTTGTTACTGATTTTTATCAACAAATGACAAGCAACAAGGCTAGTTATTAAAAAATGCTAACAGTTTCTTCTTCCTTCCTTCTTTTATTCCTGTCCTAGACTCTTAGTTTGTTTGCAATCACACTTGACTTGCTCTCCCTACTATAATGTTATGGAAATAGGGTGATTAGATTTGAAAAAAAACTAATTGATTATTGTAAAACAGCAATTCATTTCTTAGTGCTTAACTTGAACATTCATGCATATTAGTTTTCCAAGTAAATAAGTAAAATGCCTTGTTAAACTTCCTTTCTGCCAGAAATGTACTACCATCTGTGTTCTACATGGCAGCATTTTCTTATTCAATACATATGTCCCCCCTTTTTTGGAAGCATGTTAAGAGCTTTAATATGACAAGAAACAGAAATAAAATAGTGAAAACACATTGTGTTTCAAACATGAATGCAAGATTCAGATTTGTGACATTCAGAGAATTTGGAATTTCATGTGCCATCCATTAATTTGATGGCAATTCTATGAGTCCTCAATGTTAGAAAAAGTTTTAATTCTAATGTGTACGCAGTTTGGGGCTTGGGAGAGTTATTTTATTGTCTCGAAGACAGGTAAGGACCTAGTGTTTAAAATAGGTTGAATTTCATCAAATAGTCTGAAAACGTCCACTTAGAAAAGGTAATGTCATGGAAAGCAATGCAATAGAATGCAAAGAGTTTTCCTGTGAACACTTAGGAAATCTGATTTCTGGTCTCAGGACTTCCCTAACTATATAATGTTGGGTAATTCACTTAAATTCTGTGTTCTTGGCTGTACAATGGAGGGTTTGTGTTAGACCAATACCAATCACCTATAAATCTATCACCTGGATACAACCATGGCTAATATTTTTAGCTGACAGAAGCATCCTCCAACTTTTCAAACACTGAATCACCAGCATTGTGGGAATGTCATTGCAAACTCTTTAAGATTTAAATGGTGCATTAAGAGTCTACCTTACAGATATGCCATTATTTATTCAACCATTCTCTAGTGTTGGTCATTTAGATGATCTACAAATATGGGTTAGCATTCCTGCAGGGACCCACAAGTAGTTGCTCACTAACACATAAAGTAAAGGGATAGTTTATTGAAGCTGACAAACATTGGCCTTTCATAAGAGTTGAAAATGAATCGCTGGTTTATTGCCAATGCTTTCTTTCTGTTACAGGTTAGTAGGCATCGTCTTTATTTGTGATAGATAAATGATTGGAGGTTGCCTCTGTCTTTTGTCCATTTGGGGTAAAATCATTCTAGCCCCCAGGACTAGTGGCCACAGTTCATACCCTCAATGCCTGTGGATGAGGCTGGGTGCCGTGGCTCACACCTGTAATCCTAGCACTCTGGGAGGCTGAGGCAAGTGGATTGCTCAAGGTCAGGAGTTCGAAACCAAGCCTGTGGATGGTACATTTATTAAGCTTTTCCATTTTATCTCATTAATTCCCTCCAAAATGGTGACTGTGATAATATTTCAATTTTTGAATGCCTTGGCATTCCTTATAGCTATCAAATATTATTGTGTAATTCCTACCAATAAATATTATCAATATGCATCATTAGTTATTAAAGAGTGACATTCTTAACTCTGTTATCAAATATCATATCAAGGAAAATAAATCATTTTTGACTTCAAGGAATTTACCATCAAAACATTGGACTCTAAGATGCATAACAATAGGACGCATACAGCAGGCCCTCTGCAAATATTTGTGGAATGAGTGACAAAACCCACAGTAAGTGATCCCTTAAGAGAAATGAATGATTACTTTTGATTTTACTACAGCTACCAGTTAATATGCCAGCTTTCAGGACATTGGTGTGACGACCCAAGACTGTGTGTTTTCAGATTTTTACTTTCTATAGGCAAACTGAAGCAAGGCAATTTCAGGCTGATAGTAGGACCTCCTAATAATTCAGATAAAATGTTGGAAATGGACAATCGTTGGGGAAAAGGAACGTGATGTGTCATGAATGAAAAAATAAACATCTAACTTTTTCATGTACTCATTAAATTGAACTTACATTACCTGTTTTGACAAGGAAGAATTTAAACTAGACATCCGTCAAATGTTGGTGAGGGGTAAATGTATTAATAGAAGTTTCTGCCTAGGAATTGATCAAAGGGAATCATCCCTCAGTCTTCCTGTTAAGGATGAGGTAATAGTTACCTTGAAAACCGCACAGAAAAGAACATTACACTGGTTTGTGAGATGGGCTTTGTAAGGATAAATTTCCTTTTTCATTTTTATTGTCCTTACCTGACGTAAAACATTTTTCTTCCCTGTTTTCTTTCTTCCCATTTTGACTACATGCAGCAACTAATAAGTGATAATCATTAGAAAAAAAGCCTTCAAAGCAAGCAGCAACCGCAAAACACACTGAAGGAGAAGAGAACTTTTTCCTCTTAAGCAAACCCAGTGCTGACCTAATTACTTTGGCACCCTTCAGAGGGAGAAAACCTTTACATTTTCATGAAAAAAGCAAAACCACTTCTTTTGTGATCTTTTTTCTTTCATTATCTTACTATTATCTTTTCGTGTTTGCTTTCTTAATCTTTTAAATCAAACCTTCATTCAGTTCAGTGGAGTTCATCTCACTAAAATTATTAAGGTCTGTAGGTTGACTGGAAGAAAATATACCACAAAGTTCCAGTGGTTATCGCTATATTAGGATTACAGGATATTTATACTTTTCAGTCTGTGTATTGAGGTTATTGATGGGAAAGCAAAAAGTTGGAGCTCTAGCCCTTGCATTACCACTATTAGTGACCTTGGGCAAATCAGTTAGCCCTTGTGCACTTTTGTTTTTCTATCTGTAAGTAAAAAGGGACCACCAAGGTGATTTCTAAATTTAGTTTCAAGTTTAACATGCTGTGGGTCTACCTGAAAAGACGTTTAGCTTGATACAACCCTGATGGAAAGCAATTTGGCTGTGTCTTTCAAAATTACAAATCCATATACCAGCTGACCCTGTGACCCCCATTTCTGGAAATTCTTCCTATAGACAGATAGATACACTTGTACAGATGTAAAGTGATAGTTACACAAGGTTATTCCTTAAAGAATAGTCTGTGATAGCAAAAAACCGGAACCAATCCAAATATTCACCAATACCCTATGGTTCAATAGATACTTCGATACAACGGTAGGGTAATTAGCTATAAAAACCTTTTAACATATATTTTTATTTTTTTTCTTACTTATGTGTCAGAGACATTGGTGCTATAGGTTCTCTGTGCCTGCTTCAAGTCAAAGTTTTTTAAATGGGCAAACAAAAGCAAACTACGACATTTAAAGAAACAATCGGACAGGATAGCCGCAAAGATTTCAAGGATTTGTGGAAGTCTGTAGGAAAACTCCCTCACCAAATACTCTTCTGTGATTGAGGCCCTGAAAAACCAGAATAGAAAAGAAGGCAAGGCCAAATTTGCAGCTGGCTTCCTTTGCCAAGAATGATCCATTAGGGCACCGCCTATTTTTAGGGTGCGGCTGTTTGAACGGGGACTGCCGTGGAGTGTAATTGGAAAGGTTGGGGGTAGCAACAGCTGAGCATTGGGGCCTTCCTTTGAGCTCATCGTCTGGGTTACTGAGGTCCCCTAGCGGCCGGCAGAGGAGGCCCAAGCTTTCTAAATTTCAAAATAGTAAATGTGAAGAGACCACCAGAGGAGGAGGGTGGGAACCAACTCTAGCCCCAATCCATCTGGCTCACCAACCCCACCCCACCCATCCTCAATATCAGTAGGAAGCATGTCATATGACATGTCATAAATGGATTATGAAGAGATAGAGGCCTGGACTAGATAGATGACAATGAGAATGTAAAGGAAGAAATAAATCTATCTAAAATCTTTTTAACTTTTGTCAAAGAGGCCCAGTTTTCTTTAGATGCCACTTTTTCAACTGAAGAATTACTTTGAAGAAAGAAAGGGGATTTTTTTAGAATTGGGAGCTGTCCTTTTGCACAAGATATTTAAAACCCTACTGTGCACGTTCCATCCTAAGTGATCCCATCCCTCTAAAAGGAAATGCCTTCCATATTCTTCCTGAAAAAGCAAAACAAAACAAAACTTGAAAATCGTTTCTTCTGCTCCCTGAGACACAAGGGCCATTGTCTTCCTACCTTTGGCCCCAGTGATCCTGGACAGAACGACAGGACGTCCTGGACCTGCAGCCCAGATGAGAAAAGGTGGGGTGGGGGTGGGGGGCTGACTGACGCTTGCAGCAAGTGGCCTGAAGGAACTTGCGCCCCAAGGTTTCGGTCCTATCCGCTCTAGAGTTTTTACTCAACATCTCATCACTTCTATTCTAAATAAAAAAGTAACAGGCTAATAGTTAAACTTAATTAGGAGTAATAAAGTGATAAGGTCCTCGTTAAATGCTCTCTTCTGAGCCCTGGACTCAGTGGACAGGGTATGCGGTTCCCGCCTAGAGCCAGAGGTTCCCACAGAGGGCATGAGATACTGGGGTGTCTTTGGGTCTGCGGGTGCAGTGAAACAGGAGTATCCGCTCCCCGCGCCGTGCCCGTCTTCCTCATTTCTAGCCTCTCAGGTCAAGAATGGAGAGAGAATCGGCCGGTGGCTGCGGGGCTGGGAGGCCGGCCCCCGGCCCCCCCGAAAGGCAGCGGCCGCCTCCCGGCGCGGACAGGTGGGCGCCGGGCGCGGGGGCGGCGGGGAGGCTCCCTCGGCGCGGACTTGACCGCGGGGCGGCGGCGGCGGCGGGGGTGGCGGGACTTGACAGATCGCAGCGAAAGAGAACATTCAACACAAACAAAACCCACCGATTCCCCGCGTCGCTCTGCAAACACAGAGTGGGTGGAGCCGGGAGGGGGCGACTGAGGAGAATTCCGCGAGGCCGCCTACGCCCGCCACCCCGCGCCCCGGAGCGCCGAGCGGCCCCGGCCCCGGGCCCCGGGCCCCGCGTGGGGGTCGGGCCGAAGCGAGCGCCGCGTTCCGCTCGGGCTTCCCGAGTACTCGGCTTCGCTCCTCCGTAGTAAACAAAGTGTCGCCGCCGCCTCCACGCCGGTTTGCCTCCTAGCAATCAAAACACTGAGAGGGCGAGAGACTCACAGAAACACTCGAGAATTACCAGAAAATAATAACAGAGATCCAAAAAAAAAAAAAAGTGTGTGTGAAAGAGAAAAACACCCCTCTACCCCCCACCAACCCACTGCCGCCTCCCCGTGGAAAACCGGCCCCCGCCCAGGCCGGCGCCCACTGGCTGCCTGGGCGGCGGTGCCGCGCTCCCATTGGCCGCGCGGGCTGTCAGTTGGGGGCGGGCCGGCGCGCGCGCCGCCGCGGGCGGGGGGCGGCCGCAGATCCCGTAAGTCGGCCGGCCGCGTAGTCTCTGCAGCCGCCGGCGGCGCCGCCACATTCAACAGGCAGCAGCGCAGCGGGCGCGCCGCCGGGGAGAGCGAGCGGCCCGCCGCGTCCGTCCGTCCTTCCGTCCGCGGCCCTGTCAGCAGGAGCGCGGCGCCGGCTCCGCCCGGCCCGGCGGCTCTGGCCCGCCGTCCAGTCGGTGCAGCGGACCCGGAGGAGCCACGGTGTGGATGGACCCACGAAGTTAAGTTCTGGGCTCGCGCTTCCACTCCGCCGCGCCTGCCTTCCAGTTTCCGTCCGCTCGCCGCGCCGACCTCGCCCCCCCCGCCCAAATCTCGGACCGGCTCTTCGCGCCCCCTCCCCCTCCGCCCCCCGTGCTGCGCTCTCCCCCTTTTTGGCTCTCCCGCGGCTGGGGGAGGGGCGGGGGTCACCATGGCCGAAGCGCCCCAGGTGGTGGAGATCGACCCGGACTTCGAGCCGCTGCCCCGGCCGCGCTCGTGCACCTGGCCGCTGCCCAGGCCGGAGTTTAGCCAGTCCAACTCGGCCACCTCCAGCCCGGCGCCGTCGGGCGGCGCGGCCGCGAACCCCGAAGCCGCGGCGGGCCTGCCCTCGGCCTCGGCGGCCGCTGTCAGCACCGACTTCATGAGCAACCTGAGCCTGCTGGAGGAGAGCGAGGACTTCCCGCAGGCGGCCGGCTCCGTGGCGGCGGCGGTGGCGGCTGCGGCCGCGGCCGCCGCCACCGGGGGGCTGTGCGGGGACTTCCAGGGCCCGGAGGCGGGCTGCTTGCACCCGGCGCCGCCCCAGCCCCCGCCGCCCGGGCCGCTGCCGCAGCACCCGCCGGTGCCCCCCGCCGCCGCCGCCGCGGGGCCGCTCGCGGGACAGCCGCGCAAGAGCAGCTCGTCCCGCCGCAACGCGTGGGGCAACCTGTCCTACGCCGACCTCATCACCAAGGCCATCGAGAGCTCGGCGGAAAAGCGGCTCACGCTGTCGCAGATCTACGAGTGGATGGTCAAGAGCGTGCCCTACTTCAAGGATAAGGGCGACAGCAACAGCTCGGCGGGCTGGAAGGTGAGCGGTCTCGGGGCGCGCGGCCAGACCTTGGGGGCGCGCTGGGGCAGGTGAGGGGGCGGCCGCGCGGGTGTGTCCGCCCGAAAGTGCAGGGCCCGGGGGCGGCGCCAGCGGGCGAGGGAGCGGGAAGGGGCGCCGCGGCGGCGGGCTCGCCGGGAGCAGTCGCGGGCGGCGGTAGGTGCGCGCGCGAGTGAGTTCGACTGGCACGGGCCAAGGGGCTGGTTTGGGAACTAAGAAAGTGCGCCGAGAAGTGGACGTCGGAGCGGCCGAAAAGTTTGTCGGCGAAAGGAAAAGGGGGTTCACTCGCAGCGGCTCCCCCTTTTCGTCCCGGATCTCCACGGGGAGAGGCGGCTCCTCTCCGCCCCCTCGGCGCGCGTCCCCCGGGCCTTGCGCCGCGGAGCCGTTTCCGCCGCGCCCGGCGTGGGAGGGCAAGGCTGGGGGCCCCCGAGCCCCCTGCGCCGGGACCCGGCTACAGGTGCAGGGCAGGCCGGGCGCGGCGCGGGCCGACCGCCCAGTCTCTGGAGGTCAGTGCACACTTGGCTTGGTGTTGGTTCCATCCTGCGTGTCCTCGGCCCGAGGTAGCGCCTCCGACACGTGCGAAGGGGCGGCCACCGCCTGCGGAGCGCCGGCGCCCGGCCGCGCGGGGCGAGCTGAAGTTCAAGTGTGACCCTCGGCGGGGGCGGGCGCTGGCGGCGAGGGAGGGGCCGCGGGCGCAGGAAGCGAGTGCCTTTAAAGGGCCAGCGCGCCCGGCCGTGCGCGGCGGGGCCAGGACTTCCTCGCGCGGGGAGGTGCCCCCGAACTTGGCCTGGCCCGGGTTACCCGGCTTTTGATTAGGGGCCGGCACGCTGCCCTGGGTGACCGGGCTGAGGACGGATGTTCGCTCTTGCCCCGTTACCGAAGTGTTGCCGAGCACGGAGTACAGACAAGGCGCGAGGCTGGGGGCTTTGGGACTGTGTTGGGGGCGTCGAAGTGGAGGCGCTCGTCAGGTGAACGGTCGGGGACTTCCTGCCTCGACGGAGAATTGTAGATGAGGCCGCCTTTCCCGAACGAGGCTGGGAGAGACTCAGGGTGAGGGCAGGCACTTCTCGACCTCGAGAAGGCCCCGGCGCCCTCAGGAGGACGCGCTCTGGGAGGCTTATGCGGGCGGGGTCCAGTCGCTCTGCGCGGCCTCCCCAAGCTGTTCTTTACTGCTCGGCAGGTGGAGAGGATTGCAGTAGAGGCTCTCCGAACCAAACGCCTTTCCCGCCTTTCCTCGCCCCTCATCTTCAGTGTGCGCAGCTTAATAAAGGTTGATCTTTGCTGCGCAGTTGTTGCACCAGGTTATTTTGCGTACACTGTCATCCTTGTGGTTAATGTGTGTCAAAACGGTCAGGTCGCTCACATTCATATTAGAGTTCCTGGAGAAGGAGCTAGGATTCATTTTATTTTTTCCAAAATGGGTTTTAGAGTAAAGGTTTCACTTATAACTTCGTTGCTAGGCATTACATGGAATTTTACCAAGGGTTTCAAAAAGGTGAAGTGCTCCCTTAAGACATAGATAAGCTGGCATCTGTTCTTTTAAGTCAGAAAATCGGGATTGTCTGCCAAATCTTATTTTACTTAACCTTTGAATTTAAGTGCTTGACTGATTTGCTCATCTATCAATCCTACTTAAGCTATTATGAAGCATTTACTAGTAAAAAAATTTTTTTGGCATTCAAAGTACAGTGTGTACTTACACCATTCTTTTATGTCCTTGGAAATGGATACAACATACTTCAACTTGTTGGAGTGCCTTTCTTTAAAGATAGAGAAAGGCAATGTTTTGGGATATTTTTAGTTTTGCCTCTCAAATGGCATTGTCAGGGTAGTATTCTTAAACTAGGAATATATCAAATCACCTACTCAACCATTTTATTAGGTTCATAGTTTTTCTAATTTTTTAAAAATGCAAATATACTTTAGTTTTTTAAAAAAACATTTTACTTAGCAGAGCTAGGAGACCTGTTAAACACTTAAGTAAGGACCATCTGGAACTGGAGGCCAGTGGCAGGTCCTGGTGGGAACCTAGTGGGGCTGTGGAAGGAGCTGGCTGCCTTTTCCCAAATGAGTAAATGTTTCAGGTGTAATGAGAGGCAGTTGGTGCAAGTCACATTACAGCAAGTGCATTTTCAGTTTGAGTAAAAGGGTATTTTAAGAAGAAAAGAAACAACCTGAACTGTTTTAACTCATAGCTAGTCTTCTGGTTAGAGTTTTCATAAAAATAAGTTACTTGTTAAAACCAAGTTTCACTCTCAGATCTGAAAGTCTCTCCTGTTCTAAAGATTTCATAAAAGAGAAATTTTACTATGACTTTTAACTTAAAAAAATCCGAATTCTTAAATGTAAATCAACCAAAACTTAACTGTTTTAGTATTGAGGAGACACATTGCTTTGGAACAAAGTAATATTTCCTGTGATTTACTATTGGGAGTTAGACTGAATGTTTAATTAAATAAAGTTTCTTATGCTCTGTCTACTTCCTGAGGCCTGCCTGAAAGTTTGAAGTACATTTGCATAGGACAAACTAGTTGGAAAGCTGTTAGAGAGTTCAAAAACTTTTAATATCATTCCTTAGGCAGTTAAGCACTGGTTATATATGAGGGATGTGCATCTTGTGTTAGGGTGGTAGGTTAAATCTGTCTTACACTTGATTTAATCTTGGCTAGAACTGTCAGAATGTCACATACAAAGTGGAACCTAAGACTTTTGGAAAATCCAGGATCTTTTAAAGCTAGTGCAGTGTTTATAAATAGTGAAACTTTATTTCCATGACCTATTTTCTCACTTAGAAAGCCTTCTATGCTTGGGAAGTAGTATTGTGAACTTTGATTTTTTTTTTTTTTTTTAATGGCAGTTTTGAGTTGACTCTTGTTTTCTTGTGTTGATGTTATTTGGAACACTTTAGGTTAAAAGAATGACTTTAACACTTATTAAAGACATTTTTACATTGTTTTATTATGCATGCGATAGCTCAGATATTCTTTTATTTGGAATGAAGTTTCTTTAACTTGGCCTATAAACTGACAATAGATTTTCTTATATTTTAAATCATAGTCTGCAATTTGGGCTTCTTTCTAATCTGTAGGTAAGTAATTTAACTAGCTGCAGAGATCTCATTACAAAGATAGGCTGCTTTCTTCCTGCACATTTGACTTAAGAATCCTGAGATTGACGATTCAGCGAGATTGAGTAGAATATCTGAGGCATCTTTCTTTCTTTCTTTTTTTTTTTTTTTTTTTTGAGACAGAGTCTCACTTTGTTGCCCAGGCTAGAGTGAGTGCCATCGCGTCAGCCTAGCTCACAGCAACCTCAAACTCCTGGGCTCAAGCAATCCTGCTGCCTCAGCCTCCCAAGTAGCTGGGACTACAGGCATGTGCCACCATGCCCGGCGAATTTTTTCTCTATATATTAGTTGGCCAATTAATTTCTTTCTATTTATAGTAGAGATGGGGTCTCGCTCTTGCTCAGGGTGGTCTCGAACTCCTGAGCTCAAACGATCCGCCCACCTTGGCCTCCCAGAGAGCTAGGATTACAGGCTTGAGCCACC